>ML439391.1:0-16958 GCA_005239525.1 Nicotiana knightiana
AAGCACTGCCTCCCGTTTACTTTTCAAAGCAATCACTGTCTCTATCATTATTCACTTTGCTTCTTTTTAGGCTAAGCTCTAACCCTTTAATTCGCGAGACTAAGCTCTGTCTTGTTAGAATCATACTACTGCATTTTCATGGGTTGAAATATCGCCAACCTATCCAAAGGTGTCATAATTCGGAGGCACCGTCTTCATGGCCCGAGAACACCATGTCATGGCCTAAGGATCTCTTTTATCAGTTTGCATATCATTATTCAAAGGCATCATGGTTCGGAGGCACCATCTTCATGGCCCAAGAACATCATTTCACAGCCCGCGAATCCCGCATCAAGCGATTCATGGCCCAGGACATCATGGTCTAAGGACGTCATCCTCAACCGTCCGAAGACAGCATTCATGGTCCAATGGGAATTTGCATCATGTTTAAATTACGCACAATACATGCTTGTTATTCATTTGCAGGAAATTCGGCTAGGAACAGCCAGCCAGGCAGGAGCGGCCCCGCTCCAGTTCTCCTAACTACCCCGTAAGCCATTTGTTCACCTTACCTTGCACCTTGCGTCCGTCCTTATAAAACTTCACCGGTACACTTCGCCGGTGACTCCTGAACTACATACGGCCTGATTTCTGTAAAACCAGGGATATGTCGGCAGCTCAGAAACCAGGGTGCGACCTCAATCTTTCGAACCATTTCTACTCGGTCAAAATTGGCCATCATATCTTTACCCGACAACTCTTTCATCCTTCCCGGGTAAAGAGGGGCAACTGTTGATACCCAATTTTTCCTCTAACTATTTTTTTTAAATTTGCATATATACCTCAAAATCACTTTTCATAATAATTGGCATTTTTTCATAATTTTACCAATTTATTTTCCTATTTATTTAGTGTTTTATATTCTATAACTATTCATATATTGCATTACAAGTAATTTCAAATTATTTCTTAGCTCAATATACCATTCTAGTCCTGTCAGGATTTAATTCTTTCATAAATTAGCCAATTTTGGCATTATTTAATTAATAATAATTACAAAAATTTTACAATTATATCCTAATGATATATTTTATACCATTTTAATCACTGATTAGCCATTTTATATTTTTTATATTAGCTAATTAACTTAATTGAAATTATTTAACCTCAATTTTATTTTTTATATAATTATTAGCTGTTTTATTAATTATTTATTTAATTTTAATGGGTATTTAACAATTAGCCACCATTTATTTAAATTATAGCCTAACTCTAAACCCAATCCACCTGATTTATTTAACCCAATCTACCCAGCCCAAAACCCAAATCCTTACCCGACCCAATTTCAAACCAATCTGAGCCGTTGATCAAATTAGATCAACGACCTAGATATTTGTTACCATAATTGAACCCCAACTAACCCCCCTCCGACCCCTCATTCTCTCACGACCCCTCATCTCTCTACTCTCATTTCTGTCTCTCTCTAGTCTCTTCTGGAGACTTTCGTTTCTTCAGTTCCGATGAACTCCTTCATCTTCTCCGGCCACCCCTTTGCCGGAGACCTTGAAGCCTTAGTCCTCTTTCCTCTCATGGCTCTCCTATGCCGGTGATATACTCCCTAAGGCCCTCAAAGGGTGAGAACCCATCTGCTTACACCCCTGGTGTCCCTGTTCACTTCAAGCCTCCAAAAGCTTGATTCTGAGAAAGGCTATGACCTCTAAGGCTCAAGCCATTGTTGTTCGAGGTTCTTTTTCATCCTCTCAGAGGTTTTCTGTAAAACCCTAACATCTAAAACTTCCTATTCTCTTAGATCTACACTAGATCCGGATTTATTACGAGTATTATTACATTTTTTCTTAAAGGTTTTCTATTTTTTAAACAAGTTTTTCACTTATGGTTTCTAAAACCTTTTCTTCAAACGATTTCTCAAAGTTCAAGTGATTTTTATCATATTCTTAAACGTTTTATTACTTTTAATCATGATTTATTATGTTAAAACTTTAGTTTTAACACTGTGTTCTAAATTCTGAGCATGTCTTTTTCTTTCGATTTGTATGTGTGTCTGTTTCCCATGAGTAATCCCTGTTTCTTTGTGATTATTGCTTCACTATGCTATTGGGTCTTTGATTCTGCTGCTTCTTGTGTGTTCACCCTGCTTGAATCATTACTGTCTTGAATCCTTGAATGATTGTGAGTAGTACTATACTGATTTTTCATACGATATCCTCTGCTGATTCTGAATGTTTCCTTAGATACCTGAGGCCTTCCCTTAATTAGTACCAATTTCGAATCCCTGATTTCTTGTGTGGATACTCTTTACGGATTTTCGACTACTTTCCTTGTTTTTTACAACTTTAAATCATTCTGTCACCGTATTTTGTGGTTGACTGCTTTATTAATTGATTGTTACTATTATTTCCTTAATTAGACCCTAGGTACCTAGCCCTAGTTACTTATGCTGTACTTGAAATGTTTGAATTATTACCTTATACCCCGTTATGTGAATTGTTTCCTTATTTTCCACCTCTTCCTTACTGTGTGAAATGACTCCCTTAATTAAGGGAAGACTTGGGCTGATTCTTATTTTACTGATTCTGAGTTCTTATAATTACTGAAAAAATTGATTCCTTCCTTATTAATCATGAATTGGTCCTTCTTGCATTATTTTTTACCTGATCCTTACCGTTTGAATTAATTCCCTTAACTTAAGGGAGTACTTGACTTAATTTCCTGATTGATTGATTCTTAATTATTCAATTGTTATGATAACATGATTCCTACCTTACCTAGCCTTAAAACTATTATATATATGCTCTCTTTAGGTCAGAAAGAGATACGAACTGATCTGTTCAAAATCCCTCTCTCACAATTAAAAAAAAAACTCTCTGCTCTTTCTTCTATGCTAACTACTACTATTCTAAGTTAGCCGGCTGCAAGCCAAGGCTAACTATTGTGCATCTCCTACTTCCGGTTAGTGTTACTTCTTTATTCATTTCACTGGTATGTTCTAATTTATATTTCAGTCCTCAAACCAACATGTTTCTATGACTGTTGTAATTCAGTATGCTTCTAATTTGCGTTTACTTATTATTCAACATGTATCTAGGATCCTGAACTCCCGTCTGCATGTTAAGTTAGGCTTTATTTGTTTATGACCAACATGTTTCTGTATACTTAGCACCTACTTCTTACGTGAATCTCTATGCCTATGACTGGTACATTAGTTTAATCATGGAGTTAGTTGCTTTAGGTGTTAATCTAACCTAGTACTTTACTGTACCCCTAATTCTCTGGACCCTTAGGAGTTTCTGATTGTATGCCTATATGTGTGTCTGCCTGCTACATGTCTGCCCTCACATGCTCTGTATTTGTCCCTCAAATCCCATTACCCCTGTTTGTGATTGTTGGACTATCCCTGGTCCTTTGTGTGATGTTAAACTTCTATTCCCTCTTCAAAACTATTTTCTTACTTACCTTTTCTCAAGGTTGTGAGCATGTGATTTTTCACCTACTAAATACTCCTACAAAATTTGATAAATAAATTAATTTCATAGATTTTTATTGAATTTTAGTGAATAATTGTGAATTATTTTTTCATTGCATAATCATAATTCATCCTATAAAATTGATAAATAATTAAAAAAAATAAAATTGCATAATTAGGTGCATAACCTTAATCCTTTTTAGGAAATTACAAAATTTATCCTTCAAATAATTACAAGTGTTAAGTGATAATTTCACTTTTTTAATTCACTCGTTAACTAATTTTTCTTTTTCAATTAGATAAAAACTAGAATTAGAGCTAATTAATATTCTATTTAATAATTGATTTAATTAGTTAATGACGAAAATACGATTAATTGACATAATGTGAGTTAATGGTTAAATTATCAATTTAATCATTTATCTAAAAATTATAAATTTGATTGATTAAGAGTATTAAATTAATTAGTTTATTCTTAATTAGTTTTTTATTTGACGAAAATAAGGTCAGAATTAGTTATTACATTTTTTGAGTTTAATTGGAATTAGTGTTAGTTAAATTAATCAAAGCTTAATTGACCCTAGAGGCTAAAATCGGACCTGGGCTAATTTGCCCAGGCCCAAAATTCATTCTCTATACTCACCTGCCCAGCCCAATTACCCCATAACCCGGTTCCAGCCCCCTACACTACCCAAACGACCCCGTTTCACCATACAATCCATCCCAACCGTTGATCAAAACAAATCAAACGGTTGGGAACCCCACAACTCCTATATTATTAAACTGTCCAAACACTCCTACGCACCCTTATTTCATCAAAGTTTAACCCCCCCAAACCCTATAGCTGCCTCACCCTTCTCTCTTCTCTCTCAAAAGAAACCTAGTCGCCCTAGGATTCCGCCGCCCGAAAATCACCTATTGGCGGCAGACCACCTCCAAACCACGGCAAATTAACACCATATGATCACTTTGTCTCCCTCTTGTCGTATATCCCCATAGTTTCCTTCAAACTAACCTAAAAATTCTCGAATCTCGGATCTAAGATCCGAAACCCTAGTTTTCCCCTTTCAATTTTAGTCCAATTTTTGGGCCGTCTGAACCAGAGACTTTCATAAATCGATTTCTCTTGATGAGAGCAATCGATTTATGATCGTCTAAAGTTCATTTATCCTGTGGAGTTTGGTTCAAATTGATGACTGTTTTCCCAAACCAAACCTTGGGTAATACCTCTTCTGTTTTCTTTATCTTTATCTTCTATCTTCTTCTATGGTCATGTTCTTATTTAGCTTACATGATTTAGGTAATTGAAGTATTAGGTCTTTTCCTGTTTTGTTTGATTTTTTCTGTCTATACCGTTTGGTTAGGCTAATTGAAACATGCCAGATTTCATAATTTATCTGAGGTTTGGTTTTGATTGTATAAATTTTAGGCTAATTAGGGTTAGTTTTTAGGTTTTGTTATATTGCATGACTTGTTTAGTACACATGTTTATGTTACCGTTTTCATCACTGTTCTTGTTACTGTTTTAGGTCTAGGTTTTGTTTTCTTTCATTGTTCATGAGTTGTCTCCCTGATTAGTTAAGCTCTGATTACAAACATGTTTTTGGTTAACTCTTTTTGTCAATTAATAACTAGGTTTCTTGACAACCATGATTATCATCATAGTTCGATTTGTCACTGTGTGTATGCGTGATTGTGTTTTCTTCAATCTGCACTGCCTCGATTTGTTAACATGTTATGCACATTCTTGAATGTTTTGCAAACTTGTTTAGTTGTTAGGATTTTCTTATAATCATTGATTGAAACTAGGAATGTTTAGATTGATTGATTCATGTTAGGTCTTGCAAATGGTTTATTTTCATTGTTTGTTCCCCTAAAATGTGACTGCTTTTTGATTAATTGCTTCATGGTCTACTCAATTGTGTTGGTCATTAGGGTAGTCAATTAATTGATTAGGTAATTACTAAATAGGTGACTTATTGTCTAATAGTTAACCTAACAAAATTCCTAAAAATGATTCACCTAAAATCCTATAATGATCAAAATAAGTTAGTTCAGCTTTGTAGAATTAATCATTCAATTGACTAGGATTAATAGACAAGCCTAATCTACACTTAATGAAATTGTCCAAACCAATTAATTCAATTAAACTACTGATTGTAATTCATGTGTTAGTCAATTTGGGTAAATTAATTAAGCAATGAGCAATTAGTCACACTTAATTAGTAAACCTAATCTAAAAATCAAAAGGGATAAAATAATTAATCCAACAACTTAATTGATCTGAGTCCTAGATAACTAGTTAAGATCGATTATCCAATCAACTAAGTCTAATAGCAACCTAATGAATCACTTGAATAAACATAATTCATAAACTTGGAAAACCAATTAAATTAATTAAGCTAAGGGTAAGTCTAGGCTTGCAAATTCATTAATGGTTAGTTGTCAAGTTAACCATTCAATTAGGATGATTAAGCCTAATCGTCCAAATTAGGTTAATCACGGTTAAGTCTAAATCTAAATAATTCACCTAAGCCTACTCTCAAGCTAATTCCAAATCAATTTCAGCTTCCTCAACTTCTAGTAACTAACTTAAATCAATTTCATTAGCACTAGTACTAATTTAAAAGAATAAGTTAATCATCCTAATAACTAAACACTATCCCTTGATTACTAAAAGAGTAATTCTAGGATGTCCTAAGGGGTAGTGTAGGATTTTTAATTGAGGAATCTTGGGTGTAACAACCCAAGAACCTTCTATAATAAGGAAATATCTAGAAATCTTTAGAAGGGGAATAAGGGCTGGAATGTTCTGGAAGGTACAACTGTCCCAAAAGGATAAGGTTGACAACTGTACCTGTACCCTTCTCAGCTCATTGAGGATAGGGAATATGCTGAGCATATCCTATAAAAAATCCCGCTATATATAGACACACCTTGGACCATGAGAGGAGGACTCTTTTTGCCTGCTGAAAATCTGGATACAGAAATTTCACATACACACACAGTAGAAATCCTATACTGAAAGAACACTCGATCAGGTATAGAAATATCTGAAAAAATCTGGTTTTCCTCAGTCTTGGTATTCTTGAACTTGGGTGGTAGATAGTTGGTTTTCTGGGTTGTTAAGTTTATCCGGTTGAAATATGGTTTTCTTGCTGGTCTTGCTTCAATTTCTGGTTTTCAAACTCTCATTTTCCTGGGTTTCCCTACTGCTTGTCTTGTTGCCTGTTAGTTGCTGTGTTGATCTCCAGTTTTTAGCATCTGACCTTTATTTGGTCAAATTTTCTGCTGTTTTACTCTTAAAAAAGTATGTATCCATTCATCCATTTCTCAATGAAATGTTGATTTGAAATTTTCATCTTCTGTTCACTATAAGCTGGCTGTTTTTGATATCTGAAGCTTTTTCGTGTTCTATATAATGTGGCAATGTGGATGTGGTAATGGGTTTATGAGTGTGATAAATGTAGTCCTGCTGTTGGTATTTCTTTGCTGGTATATTTTATATATAAATGTAGTTGATAATTGTAGTTCTACTTTCTAAAAAAGCTGCACTATGGTATATAATCTGACCTTCTCTATGGTCAGGTTCTCTCTATACGTGTGGAGAAAATATGCTTTCAATTGAGTCTCTTTGGTCAATAAAGAGATTCAACAAGCAAGTCTCTAGATAGGTTAGTATTATCACTAGGGTGGATGAATTTGACCCATCAATGGTCAAATTCACCCCATAATAGTGCATAAAATAGTAGTATAGATGGCAAATTCACCCTTTATAGGGTATACATCATGTAGTTAAGAAGGGCTGTAGAGTAAAGAATCTGAACCCTTGTATGGTCTGATTCATTCTCTAAAAAGGCCAAGAATAGTCAAAGTGTTCAAATGAATACTAGTTGAAGTATTGGCATGGTTGTTAAAAATGTCAAACAAGGTTGTATCTCTGGGTTTGAATCAGACTCTCCCTTATAGTCAGATTCAATCTAAGAAAAATGCATAAAACATGTTGCCTTTCCTTCTGCTGAATCTGTAATTACTTGTTAAAAATCTGTTTGTTCATCTATGTGTGATTATAATAGTAGAATTATCTCTTAAAGGCTTCTGTGATTAATTCTATATCCATGAAATCATAATAGAGTCATTAGATAACATTAAAGGGTAGTGAGTCTGACCCCTTAATGGTCAAATTCACCCCATAAGATGCTCATATATGTTGGTTTGGACGACTTAGATCTTATGTCACTATGGAAGCAACATGTAAAGGGTCGAATCTGATCTCTGTAATGATCAGATTCAGTCTTTTACAGTGCACATGAGTTCTGTATGTTAGGACTAAAAGCTGAAGAATGCAGATCCTAAAGCGTGAAAGTTGCTGGCTTGCACAGGAGCAACAACTAACCTTGTTCCTTTTATTTTCTTCTTATTATTAGAACTTATATATTTAATTTAAGAACAATATAATAGCGTAATTACAACCTTTTGTATATACTTTTAGTTGTAATAAGGATTGAACTATATTAAAGTTTGTGAATCAGCTGTACTTCCAGTAATGTTTATCATGACAGTTAGGGGAACTAGAATTTCAGGCCCATTAATTGTGTTAAATAATTTTCTGTTGAATGGTAGGAGGAGTATCAACTCTTTTCCTAAAAATATCAGATAATCTTAATTTAAGAGGCTTCGTTAGTTTACTCTTTTTGTTATAAAAGCTGTTCCTTCACGGAAACGAGGTTAAAAGGTCTACATTGTATCCGTAAGCAATATATAAGTATCCATGTATGGCATATAGTTCGAACGACAAAGGAACTGATGCATTGTATTTGCAACTCAAATCTGCCTCTTTTATTACAATGCAAATGATAAATGTGTTAGCATATCTGCTCCTGATTATTCAGACTGTCCAAATTCGAATCATATCAAAACTAGCCACAATTAGGATTGACCAAAAGAGTTGAAGCAAATTGGGCTAAAACATGGCCATAACCCAAAATCTTGTCCTTTAAGTTAGTAAGTTTAATTTTAGACAATCTTCACATACCCTCTAGATAGAATCATGCCCTTTAGATTGAAATAAAGAGTCGAATATTATTCCAAAACTACCATAACCTACACTCGGGAGTGGAAACTCATGCCCCCCAAGCCTCAACTTTAAACAATTAATAAAAATACACATACCAATCACGAGTGCATTTCATGTGACGTGTTTGCCACATGTTCAAAAACAACAAGTGCACGCCATCTTGACTTGTCTAAGATAAATCCATAAACGTCCTAATTGATCTTAAAACTAAAATATTCCTTCAAATAGAAAACATAAAGAATAATCAAACATCGACTCAAATAGGCATTATAAAACCATCACGATCATAGTCTTGACTACGTATTCTACACTCGGGCGCGACAACTCATGTCCCCGTCTTCAACTTAAAATTATAATAAAAATCACATGTTGTAATTGCGGGTGCATTTCATGTGGGACAATTATAATGTGTCCAAAATTAAACAAGCGCATGCCATCATGACTTGTTTCAAGATAAATTCATAAATATTAAAAAGCGACTAAAAAGTAAGAAGGCTAAAAATGCACAATAGGCTAAAACACGTAAATAATCAGACAATTTAGGCCAAATAATAAAATTTAAGCGACCGTGCTAGAACCACGGAACTCAGGAATGCCTAACAACTTCTCCCGGGTTAACATAATTCTTTACTCGGATTTCTGGTCGCAGACAAATCAAAACAGAGTCAAATTTCCTCGGTTTGGAATTTTCAAAACAAAATGGTGTCCCGGAGCATCGTCAAAAATCCGGGTAGCGAATCTGAAATAATAATAAGTCTGAAAACCGAATAATGTCACTTTAATTGGAAAAACTCCCTTATTACCCTTTATTAATTAGGGGCAGTGAAAAAGGAGGTGTGATAGCTTGGCGACTCTGCTGGGGATCGAACCCAGAATCTCTGGTTCAGGGTTCAAGAATTCGAGCTTATATAACTGTTATGTTTTGGCTTTCCTTATCTGATTTTACTTGTTTAAACCTGATGTGCTAATTGCCATATTTAGCGCTTTGATATTTATCTGAATGACATATAAACTGTGCCGAAACCCTTCTTCTCTCTGAGTCTTCTAAATCATCTGGGAAGTGTGCACTTCGTGTGACTTCTTTTCTGTTAGAGTCATCCAAATTTTAGAACGAGGTACGGACAAGTTGCAAAGACGGTGAAGCTTCTGTATCCCCGGTACGCTGCCCCGACCTCGGCTCGAGCTGTCCGCTCGGGTAAGCCTTGTCTAGAACAAAACCCCATGATATAAACCTAGTATAACATAGCCTCATGCCGGATCCCTAGTAGGAACACTTATTTGCATCATGTGCATTTAGGGGACTCAACACAGGGGTTGGGTCCGTCTAGGACAGGTGTACCCCAAAATAAAAGACTATCCTGATGCATCTTACCTGCTACGTATGCATTTGTTTGTTTCGGCTTGTGTGTCGACTGGCTAAAAAAAAAAAAAAAAACAGAAAAACCAAGAGTGAGGTATAACAAAAAATTCACCTTGTTTTATCCCGAAACTCTGCCAAAATTTTCTGAAAATGAAGAAGGAAAATGATATTCCAAAACAAAGTGAGTAGGTGTATATTTTTTAATCAGTCAAGATTTTTCCAAACTATGCCTTGTTTGATTCTCACCGGTGTGGGATACGTAGGCAACCCTCATCGGGTCCAACCTTATTTTTCAAAATCAAAAGATATGGTCCTAAATAAAATTAGGTGACGCCATTCTTGCATAAATAGCCAGATTGCCCAAACGGGGCACCGAAAGGCTATTTTTGCAAAAGTAGCTGCCTGTGGTTTGTTTTTTAAATTTTGACCCAATTAGCAAACACAACCCTAAAAACTTCCTACCCGAAGTATGGAAGGGCTGTATACGCAAAGATGGTCCATTTTTTTTTACAAAACCCTTTGCAAAAATAACACTTTTTCATTTGGTCAAAAATTTTGTAAACAAATGTGCAGGATGAATACAGTCGAAAACATTCCCTTCAGGGCCGTCGAGAAAATCCCCTTGGGACTCCATATGTGGTGGAGCAACTTGGGGGAAGTTAGCAGAAGGTTTGCTGTGAAAGCTTTAGGCAGACTTACTGATCTTCTAAAAATCAAGCCAAGGCTGGACATCTTCGAAGCTCTAGTATCATTTTGGGATCCCGCCCACAATGTGTTCCACTTTTCAGACTTTGAGTTGACACCCACGCTAGAGGAAATAGCGGGGTATGCTGGTCTCAATGACAATCTTAGAAGTCGGTATCCGGTGGCACCCAGGGCGATAACTCCACATAAGTTCTTGGATCTTTTGAACATTAGCCGGGACGTCCAAGACCCACACCTATCCAAAGGGTTCTGCACTTTCTATTTTCTATACAAACGTTATGGAGATCCCCGGGGTTATGAAGTTGACAACACTGGTCTAACTCACAAAGACCAGGCTAAATGGGAAGCTCACCGGGGGCTAGCTTTCGTAGTAGCATTCCTGGGCACCTTGATCTTCCCATGGGGTGACGGACTCATAGATATCAGACTGCTAGGGATGGCAGATTTCATGATAAAAAAGTCCAATGGCACCTTTATACCATTGGTTTTAGCTGATATTTACCGCGCCTTGATGATTTTCCAGTCTGGAGGAAAATTCTTTGAAGGATGCAATCTGCTCCTACAAATTTGGATGATCGAGCACCTCTGTCACCTCCCAGGCTACATGAACTACGGCTTAACCGGTTTGAATTGTATCGAAGAACATGGTAATCGGATAGAGGGCCATAAATTTCTTGAGGGCACAGAGGCCTGACACTCACATTTGAGTTCATTGACTGCCGACCGAATCGAGTGGACATTCGGGTGGCTCCCTGTTGGCGAGGTTATCAATATGTCTGCTGAGGTGTGCTATCTTTTGTTAATGGGTCTGCGAAGTATTCAGCCATATGCCTCGCATCGAGTCTTACGGCAGTTGGGAAGACAACAGGGTGTTCCACATGATGAGGACTTAAGCCAACAAGCCATTGAGTTATGTCAAGAGCTACATTTCCCGAAGGCAGGGTCCGTCAAATCTGGAACGAGTGCAGATTTTTAGAACCTCAGACTCAGGTGAAAAATTTATCCAAGGGGGAAGTGGAGCCCGCCTTCACTTCTTGGTATGGCAGAAGAGGCAGAGATCACCAAGAACCAGAGCGACCTACGAAAAGACCTCACGTGCAGTATTTTGCTGAGCAGACACAAGAAGACTGGGTCTGGTTAGAGAAGGAAAAAAACTACTGGGCTACAATATGTAAACTGGAGGCGCAGATCAGGGAACTCATGTTTGAAAACACTTTACAAACTGCTGCAGTTGAAGGGGAAAGAAACAGGTTGAACAAAGAAAATGAGGCCCTCCGGGCTCAGATCCATAAAATGAGGATAGCCATTGAAAACCTTGAAATAAGCAGAGCTGACGAAAGACTTGTCACCAGCCTCAGGCAAAAGTTGTGTAGCTATGGTGATGACCTGGACAAAGTCGAAGAGGATTTAACCCAAGTTCGAGCAAAATTGGCAAAGAATGCAGAAGAAAGAGCAGAATTCGTGCAAAAAATGAAGAGAAAGCATGACCAAGAAGTTATGAGCTTAAAAGAAAGGATGGTCACCTTTGAAAACGAAACGGCCAAGCAAGCAAAAAGATTTAAAGCAGAAAGGGAACAGTGCTATGCCATGATAGCTTAGTTGGAAGACGAATTGCAACAATGGCAAGAGCAGAGTCACAAAGACTCCCAGGTTTTAGAGACAAGATTCCAACAGATCGGACGTCTACTTCAGGAAAAAGGTGTCATCAGGAAAAGAGTCTGAGATATAGCCGATTACATTGTCACCAAATGCCAGGAATGCGAAGATATGACTCGGACCACCTTCTTCTCAGTGGTAATGATCTTCGTCCACAAGATAATGGATGACCTATGCCGCCTCCAACAACATTTGGTACGCAGGCCCGTGGCAAGGCCGAATGATGCCCTGCAAGTCCCTGGAGCATTGGAAGAACTGATGTACTCTTGATGTTTTCTCGAGTCTCATTTTTTTTTCCTGTCACCGTCCTATCTAAGTCCACTGTAGCTTTTACATTTCCAAGAAAAGTATGTGTTGAGTCTGTTTTGTAATTTTAAAATTTCCAATAGTGGGCTAAATTTTTTTGTAATTGGAAGTATCTTTAATGAATGAAAGTTTTAGAAAGATATTTATTTATCCTTTGAACTACGTGATGATATGATTCACGCAGCACGTGATGCGTAGGCAATCCACATAGGATTCGATCATAACCTTAAGAAAGGAAACCGAGTAAGGAATAAAAGAGCGGAAAATAATAACAAAAAGAAGGACAAGAGTGATAAAAAAGAGAAAAGTTCAAAACCAAGAAATAAAGCCGGGATGAAATATACAACTTTTGAAAAACATATAAAAAGCATTTAATTGCCTAGGTGCATTGCATACCCAAAAAGTGCGATTCCCTATGTGATAAATGTTTCAACCTAATGTTTTGTTGGTTCAATCTTAAAGGTGTTTTTAGGTGGTTGGTTTTGCGGTAACCTGGCTTCCCATCCTCACTTTACTAGATCAAAAGGGAGCATAGAAATGACATCCGAAAGTCACTTATCAATCGTCAACTCTTCCGTGGAAGACCTAAATCCAGCCATCCCAACATATGAGTCAGCGACAACTGAAGAGAACATGACTCTGTGTTACCGCATGCTGGAAATGTGGGTCACATGGTCCAATGGTAGGAAACCACCCAGTACCATCCCGGGTTTCCCAGATATAATTCTCAGGGCAGACAGGACATCCAACATCCCCATAAGTTACCCAGCCACGCCGTTTGGATATCCAACTATGTCGGCTCACTTTGCCGGAAGGCCTTCTGAGGTTCGCCGCCAGGCCCTGTTCTCCGGTGTGTCTTCCAACATCTTCACGCCACCACCAATCTCTGCCACAGCTCCACCGACTATCTCCGGGCCAAGCTTCGAGCCTCCAGCATTCACATTCCAAACACTGGTCGTCCATCTGGATACCACTCATGTTACTCCCAATGCATACCCCCAACAACCGCAGTATGAGGTCACTTTGGGACGAGATAAGAAAATCCCCGATCATGAAGAAATGGCTCGGAAAATGAATAGTATTGAGCAGAGCCTCAATAATATACAGGGGCTGAGCAGGAAAAACTTTCTTACGTCTGAAGTAGAAATTCATGCTTAGGGCTGATTGTATGCAAGCATATCATGAATTAGATATCCTGTTCCTTAGGTCCATGTTTACTGTTTCAGCATCCTATTATGGTATTACCGTTTACCATATAGAAATCATGCTCTAGGATTAAAATGTTAATATAAACCTGTTATTCATGTAAACCAGTTCTAATATCGCTATAATGTTGTGGTACACCTAGGAATCATGCTTAGAATAATAATGCTCTAATAAACAAGTCATCCTCATACTTGTTGCATAACATGTTCAAACACTGTGACTTTATGCATTTAGAAATCCTGCCTAGGAATTCTGCATACCACCCATTCTGCATCCCTATGTGTGCATATTAGATATCATGTCTTAGGACCTCATTCAACACCTAGTTTAACTACTGATTTCATGAAAAAGGCTCTAAAAAATAGTTTCACCATGTTCTTCAAACAACTGGTAATAGTTCTGTATTTTTGCAACACGTAAGTACAACATGTTTAGGCAAACTAACTTGTAACAGTTTCCTTAATAGTCGGGTAATTACTGAATATTGTCATACGCTTAGGCAATGCTTAGGTGTTAAATCTATTAAAACTGGAAACATACTCCTTTATACCTGCTGCTTGACTATTAATGGTTATAATCAGTAAGAAACTGATAAAATTTGTCCTCTGAAATAAGTAATAAAGCTGCCTCACTGTTGCATTCTCACCTAGATATCATGCCTTAGGTTTTGAAGTTAATAAGGCCTTACTTGTGTTTGAGTCGTGCTAATCATGTGCATAATCTGTGGAGGAATACTTGGGCCTTGTATCTTCTCTTATTTGTTTTCCTCTTATCTGAAGTCCTAGTTATCGTTGTTTGTCGCTTAGAATCTTGTCCTTTAAACCTAGGGGTCAACCTAGTACTTCATTTTAGGATAGTAGTCCTAGCCTCCTCCAGGACTGATAGGATGGGACGGGTAATAGCATGCAATACAATCCGTGACCAGCACACATTTTAATTACCTTCACGGGGTGGGAAGGGTAGCATATGGATATGATGACCGGTACACTAATACCACGTGTATCCCCTCTTCGAGGAGTGATTACCGGGTATTGCATTGATGTGATCCATATTATTATAAACCTAAGACACCTTTATATGCTATCTCGTGATCTTCTTTACTGTTTTCTAAACATCTATATGCTTAAGACTTAAATCCCCTCTTATTTGAGCCTTTACTTGTTATTTGCTAGTTGTACAAATTCACGAAACCATTTGGCCGGGAACCACACTTGTGGATCCTGAGGGGTGCCTAACACCTTCCCCTTAGGATAATTTCAAGCCCTTACCCAAATCTCTGGTTAGAAACACAGTTGTAATTGAACCCCTTAGGTGCCCTAATGCACCGTTAAAATCTTTAGGTGGCGACTCTTCAAAATATGCAAACCCCTTTCCCAAAAGTAAAGAGTTGTCCCAACCAATGTCATAAACCCGATATTCCGCGAGGAGGAAAAAAGGGGGTGCGACAATGCATCCCGAAAGGAATGGGGTACAACTCTCTCAAGAACATCTCTGAAAACTGGCTCCACGTAAGTGAAGCTGACTCGGCCGGGCTATCCAACTCACATGCCCGCCACCACTGTTAAGCCGCTCCCTGAAGCTGAAACGTAGTAAAAGCAACCCCACTTTTCTCAACAATATCCAAAGTGCGGAGGATGCTATGGCACTCTTCCAGAAAACCCTGTGCACATTCTGAAGCCAATCCGCTGAATGTAGGAGGGTTATGTCTCTTGAACCTTGCAAATCTAAGCTGCTCTCCCTCAGATGTTGTTGCTCTGACCATGAGCTAAACTGGAACCACAGGCTGTGTCACTATGACACCTGGACCCTGACCAACGTGAACTCGCTCTTCTGGAGTGCGGACGCTGGGAGTCTGGGCTCCTCCCCCAGTGGGTGAAGTAACTGGTGCAACCTGAAATAACCCCACCTAAGACAATGTACCAAACATGCTCAGGAAATGTGCTAAAGTCTCCTGAAGGCCGGGGGTAACAACAGGCGCCTCCGGTGCCTGTCCCCCAATTGGAACTGTTGGTGGCTACTCAACGGATGCTCTTCTAGGTGGCCTAAATGCGGCACGTGCTCCTAGTCGACCTCGGCCTCTACTCCTAGCGACATCTGTCTCGGGGGTAACATCATCAGGAACCGTGGCTCGTGTCCTCACCATCTGTGAGAGAATATAATGATAAATTTCAAACTTCAAGGTCAATGAACTCGCACGACAGGAATGAAAGAAATGAAATTGTCCTAATAGTTCGGTAGCCTCTCGAAGATAAATACAGACGTCTCCGTACCGATCCGCAAGACTCTACTAAACCCGCTTATGACTTGTAGCACCTATGAACCTAGAGCTCTGATACCAACCTGTCACGACCCAAATCTCCCTTCATTGGGTATCGTGATGGCGCCTAGTCTTAGGGACTAGGTAAGCCTAACATTCACTAAATAACAACGATAATAAAGGAAAATCTAGCAGTCTCGATATAGAATCTTGACAAAATTTATAATTTCCCCAAAACCGGTAGTACAAGTCATAAGCTCTACAAAATTTTTCTACAACTCCTATATACAACTGTTTTAGAATAAGTGAGAACAGTTGAATGAAAACAGGAAGGTGACTCCGAAGCCTGCGAACGCAGCAACAGGTTACCTTGAGTCTCCCCGTCAATGATCCGCACCGCTACTAACAACAATTACCTGGATCTACATACAAAAATGCGCAGAAGTGTAGTATGAGCACACCACAGCTGTGCCCAGTAAGTATCAAGACTAACTCGGTGAAGTAATGACGAGGACTAGTCAAGACACTACTGGTCTAAAAGCTAAACAGACATAAATATAGAAATGGCAGAATATGACATCTATCTAACGACTACACAATATAGCAAATAACAAAAACATTTACAAGGCGGAAGGAAATGCAGCAACAACAACGGAACAACACAATAATACACAGAAATGATAGACAAAGATACAAGCCAGAACCGGAATACCACAACACAATAAGAACACCAGTAACTCAGAACTACATTAGTATTCCACATCAGGCCTTAGCTAACAATCCACAAAATTGGTCAAACCTTTCAAGTGAAAACCTTTTAATTGTAAGTTTGTATTGAAAGCTTTGAATATAATTATTTCAAAATAGAGAATTTCCTTTGAAACATACTTTTCTTCGAATACATATATATATATATATATATATGTAT
>ML439391.1:17143-83382 GCA_005239525.1 Nicotiana knightiana
ATATATATATATATATATATATATATATATATATATATATATATGTATATATATATATTTTGTAAAAAGAAAATCTTTAAAACATAGTTTCCTTCAAAATACATGATTTCCAAATATACTCCCTCAATAAATGACTTCCAAATATCATTTTCTGCAAGACAAATGCTTTTCAAATATACCTTTGAAATAAAAGTCCTTCAGACATAATTTTTCATCAAGGCAAATATTTTTCTTTTCAGCTATACTTTTCAATGAAAATCTTTCGATCATAATCTCCACAGAATAAATACACCGGAACTCAGTCCGTAAACTCAAAATTTGTAAGGCAGTACAGGGGGAAAGCTCCCGGAATCTCGTCCGTAGTCCCAATTTAAATATGCAATGCAGTACAAGGGGAAAGCTCCTGGAATCTCGTCCGTATTCCCAATTTAAATATGCAATGCAGTAAAGAGGAAAACAACCAGAACGCGACAGAAACAACACACATTGCCACAACAGGTGCAAAAGCAACAAAAGACAGAATGAAAGGTGCGGCGAGCAAATCAATACAAAGACTTGAATCACAAGAATGGTAAAACTCACTCATAAGAAGTAGTCACTGAAGGGAAATACCAAACACAAGTGAAACGATATAACGAGAGGAAAACAAAACCAATATAGCAACGATTCAAAATATTCAAGTCATCAATAAGAAACCAACCATCCCGGCAAGGGAAACAACTATAACCAATCTCGCCTAAACAATCAACTAAACCTAAGTGGCACTTAAAGGAAAATCATATAAATCACAAAGTACAACTCACGGGCATGCTTGACACTAACGTATAGATATTCCCAATCACAGCTAAGCAATTATAGGGCGAGACTATGCTAATTCTAGTCAAATAGGCAATTTATGAAGGAAGATATAGCACGACTGTAGAAAAGATAAAGTCTTCAATTAAGTCAAATTACGATCAAATAAGCAACAAAGGGAAACTAAGCAAGAAATTTCTAATTTAAGCAGAAAGAGATGAACTAGAAATCAGAACTCAGATATAACAAATACAACTTCATACACAGGGAATATAAGGACCTAAGATTCCTAAAAGGCCAACCTAGTTGCAAGTAAGTCCGAGTACGCACTCGTCACCTCGCGTACACGGGCTACAATCAACATAGAAGACTCAATCCTAAGGGGTAGTTCCCCCACACAAGGTTAGGCAAGATACTTACATCAACCGCTCAGACCAAACTTGAAATCACGTTCTTGCCACGAGTACTTGACTCCGAATGGCCCAAATCTATTCAATTCGATTGCATCAGGTAAATATCACGTTAAGGAAATCAAGATAGCTAATAAGTTCAAAGCTAATACGCGAATTAGGAAAATTGCCCAAAACAAAGTCCCCCGGACCCACGTCTCGGAATCGAGTGAAAGTTACTAATTTAGAACACCCATTCACTCACGAACCCATTCGAACAAGAATCATCGAAAATCAACGTCAAAATCTCATTAAATTCTCGGATTTCTATTTGGGGAATCTTCTTCCCATTTTCATGATTTTCACCCAAATTCATTGATTGCATGGAAGAATTTGCTATAGATAAATGATATACAAAGGAAATAAGGTTAGGAATTGCTATCTATGAAGCCTTTCCTCAAAAAGCACTCCAAATTGCCGACACCCGATCTCCAAATCATTTTTTGAAGATATGAATTCCAAGACCTCGAATTTGGTATAAACTGCCCAGCGATTTTCGCACCTGCGCCCATTGGACCGCACATGCGGAAAAACCATCGCAGGTGTGAAAACCCACTAAAAGGACTGGGGCCGCATCTGCGGCTCCTCACCTGCGGAAACCCATCCGCACCTGCGAGAATTGGTTGACCTTGACCAACCCGCGCCTAGGAGCCCCTCTTCCGCACTTGCGTGTCCGCACCTGCGGATAATCCATCGCAGGTGCGAGAAACCAGAACCAACAATGGTTCAGTTGCTTCCAAGTTCCAAAAATCACCCGTTGGGCATCCGAAACATCCCCGAGGCCCCCGGAACCTCAACCAAACATACCAACCAGTCCGAATACCTTATCCAAACTTAGTCAAGCCTCCAAAACACATCACATAACACCAAAATCACCAATTATACATGGATTCAAGCCTAAGAACTTATGAAATTTCCAAAATCTACAACCGATGCTGAAACACATCAAAACTAGTCCGAATGACCTCAATTTATACACAGGTCAAAAATGACAAACAGACCTCCAGCCACTCTCGGAAATTCCATTCTGAGCCCGATATCAAGATTTCACCTATCGGCCGAAATCGCCAAAAATCTAACTTCCGCCGAATTACCTCAAATTACTCTACGGACCTCCAAAACCAAATCCGGACGCACGCCGAAGTCCAAAATCATCATACGAAGCTGTTGGCATCACTCAAAACTCATTCCGAGGCCGTTTACTCAAAAGTCAAACCTCCGGTCAACCTCCATCACTTAAGCTTAAGAAAAATAGAATATTTTCTTCCAATTCGACTCCGGATTATCCGGTAACTGAATCCAACCACGCACACAAGTCGATATTCATAATACGAGCCACCGAACAAAGCTTAAATTCTCAAAATGACCGGTCGGGTCGTTACAAGATTCAAAATCCCCTCATTTTGGAGAAAGAGAAAATGCTATATTGGGCTCTAACTTATACCTAAAGGGGCATTTGTATCTATACGATTTTAGGCTCACAATTGAAGCTATACCAACTTTGTAAAAAATTTGCAAGCCTGCTCACTCTACGACCAACTTCAGACTTATCGGGTATGAAATTCAAAACAAAATAGTTTGAAGTGTCTAAAGTGCGCAGAGTAAAGGAAAATAAGTAGAGCAAAAGGAAGGATACAAAAAACAAAATGCAGAACCAAAAGCAAAGGCTAAAAGAAGAAGGAACAAGAAGATGAATAAAACAGTCCATTGGGAGGATCAAGTAGTAGCTAACGAGGAGTTCGTAAAATCTATTTTTGTAGCTCAAACTTCAGACTGTGACCAAATTCAAACTAGCCACCATGCAGACACAACAAAGACCAAACACAAGTCCAAAATACCAAGAGCAACACAATCAACCACAACACACATAACCAGAAATAAAAAATAAAACATAACCAGCCAAAAAAACCGGAACCAGATCAAAATAAAGACCAACCACCCAACTCTAGACATATATAACCAATAACCACAATAAAAAACCAGCTAAAACAACCAAACACCAAAAAAGGAGATGCATAATCAAATGTTCAAAAAGAACAGGTGGAGGAAGTGCCGGGGAAGAAATGTCAACTGATAAAGACATAGACAATGAAGAAGAGGAGGATGAAGACACAAGTGAAGAAGATTATGAAAATGCGGAGGAAAACTCCACCTCAAGTAATGGAGAAGTAGAGAAACTACTACAAGTTTTCAACCCCGTACCACTAGATCCTAGGGTGGCAATGGCTTTTGGAGAGATTACTGAGAATATGAGTTTATCACCTAGAGGACTTCAATATGCTAGGGGAGGAAAAGCGACAAGAGGGAACAGATGAGGAAGAACAAAAAGTCAGCCTAAAAGTTAGAAAAATGTGACCAGGTCATAGTCCAAATCATCATCATCCATCCAGTTTTAATGATTAAGTCCATATTTTGGAATGTGAGAGGCATCAGATCACAGGGTGCCTTTGATAGACTTAATCAACTCAAGAGAAAACACAAGCTCGTATTTATGGCTCTAATGGAGCCATTCTATAGGAGATCAAAAATAGACAATTTTAGAAGAAGGTTAGGGTATCACTCAGCACACTCTAATTGCAATAACAAGATCTGGTTATTTTGGGATCAACAGTTTGATTGCAACATTATTGAAGACAACTAAACAACAAGTTACATGTTATTGCAACAACCAAGATGATATTTTTCTGGTCATAGTTGTGTATGCTAAGTGTAAAAGACACTTAAGAGAGTCACTATGGGAAGACCTTAGGGGTATAACAAACAACATAGACCCACCTTGGTTAATTGCAGGGGACTTCAACTGCATTCTGGCACCAGAAGAAAAAAAGGGAGGTAGTCCACACTCAATGGAAAAGAGCATTCCATTTTTCAATTGTATTATGGACTGCTCTCTCACTAATGTTGGTTACACTGGGTCTGGTTATACATGGTGCAATGGCTGGAGCAGAAGGGCAAGAGTTTGGGAGAGACTTGATAGAGCATTCGTGAACAATGAGTGGTCACAAAATTTGTAAACACTGATGTTACTCAATTAGTGAGAACAAGGCCAAACCACCAACCTCTGTTGGTTTCAATTACATCACATGCAACATCACAAAGTCAGATTCTTAGACTTTTGGGTCTACGAACCAGGATTCATGAATGTAGTAAAGCAAGCATGGGATGAGGATGTGGTAGGCTCTCTTATGTGGATATTCCACCTAAATATAAAGAAAACGTGTAGGAGGTTGTCATAGTGGTCCAAAAATTGTATTGAATACATTTTTGATAACACACAAAAAATGGAGATCAAAGTGGCGGAGCTAGAGGAAAATTGCGTTGAGGACAACACAGGTGGCATACAATGGGGCTAATGCACAACTGATCATGAATTTGAAGACTGAGGAGGTCTATTGGAGACAAAAAATTGGAATGCAGTGGTTCAAGGAAGGAGATGTCAACTCCAAATTCTTTCACACATTAATGAGTGATAGAAGAAAGAGACTTTGTATTAAAATGATTAAGGTGGTTGACAACACTCGGGTAGAAGGAGTTGTCTGCGATTCCTCCCTAATGTGATTGCTGCAGAAGAGAATGATAGTTGTGTGCAATACCAACAAAGAAAGAGCTGAAGAAAGTTGTCTTTTCAATGAGCCCTAACGGTGCCCCTAGGTCAGATGGAGTATCCGGGAGATTTCACGAACAATGCTGGGATGTCATCTCAGCTGACCTTAACGAACATGGTTTGTAATTTTTTTGAAGGTTCTCGATTACCCAAATCTTTTACTCATACATGCCTTATCCTGATATCAAAGGTGACATGTCCACAAAGTGTCACAGAGATGAGACCAACCAGTCTTAGCAATTTCAGTTGCAAGATCATCTCCAAGCTCCTGGACACTAGATTGACTGCAGTGATACATAAGGTGGTATAATCCAAACAAGCCGGCTTTTTGAAGGATAGGTCCATCACAGAAAATATAATGCTCACTCAAGAGTTTGTTCACAATATCAAGAAGCCAAATGTAAACAGAACATCATTATAAAGCTTGACATGGCCAAAGCTTTTGATAGATTCAATTGGAACTACCTTTCTCAAGCTCTTAGGCAATTTGGATTCCTAGAAGAATGGACAGACATGATATGGCGATTGATTGCTAACAACTGGTACACAGTCAATATCAATGGAGGAAGATATGGTTTTTTCAAATTCGGCAGAGGCATTAAGCAAAGAGATCTACTCTCCCCATCGCTATTTATTATTAGGGCAGAATTATTGACCAAACTCATGGAACAACTGAAAGAAGAAAGTTTCATTCTTATTGAAGTTGACAGAGGATGTCCTGTTATTACACATTTGAGCTATGCTGATGACACAATTTTATTTTCATCTGGAGATCCACTATCACTCATTGCTATGATGAAGAAGCTGCCAACTTATGAAAAATGCACGGGGCAGCTAGTGAACAAGTCAAAAACTTGTTTCCTAATGGCTCCTAACACTTCACAATCAATCATAGAGGACATCACTCAGCTAGAAGATTCACTCACTCCAAATTTACATTCAACTACTTGGGATGCCCCATTTAATTTTGGAGGAAAAAGTCATATACCCCATTTACATCGGGTATATGGTATCCAAAGTTTCAGCAAGGATGCAGGGGTGGATGGAAAGATGCTATCATATGGTGCAAGAGCTGTTCTAGTCAAAGTTGTTCTTCAGTCCATACCACTCCACTTTTTATCAGTTGTACAGCTGCCTAAGCACCAATATCTCAGATGAAAAAAATAATTGTCAATTTTTCTGGAGCGATACAAGGGACAGGAAAAAATATCATTGGATGGCTTGGAGCAAGCTATGCTATCCCACGGAGGAAGTAGGTATAGGGATCTGATTAATACAAGACTATAGTGATATCCTTAGTGCCAAGCTGCGATGGAATTTTAATACAAAGAGAAGCATGTGAAGAGAATTTATGGAAGCTAAATACTGCCCAAGAGCTCATCCAGTTGCAAAGAAATGGACAACATGCCAGTCTCATACATGGAAAAGACTCATTGAAGCCAGGAAAGATTGTGAAAAATTCATTATATGGAAAATTATATCAGGAAATCTCTTCTTTTGGTAGGATAATTGAGTTGGTATTGGACCTTTAGCTAAATTCTCTAACCACAATTACAAATCCAAAAAAATCAAAGTTTTAGAATTCATGGAGGAAGACACATGGAATAGGGTAAAGCTACATGAGGTCCTTCCTTTGTCAATGGTCTCACAAGTTCTAAACATTGAGATCTTTGATGAAAACAGATTTTTCCATATGGACACCAGATCAAAATTGCAACTTTACTTGAAAATCTACTTGGAAGAATCTGGGGACAACCAAGGTAGTTACCCTAATTGCAGTCAAAACTTGAAATTCTAAACTCCTTTTCAAATTTTCTTTTTCCATGACCAGACTCCTGGCTAAGAAACTGCCTACAGATGATACTTTGTATAAGTTTAATATCCACGGCCCATCAAAATGTTGTTGTTGTAGAAATAAGGCCACAGAAACTATTAATCATATTTTCAAAAATGGGGTGCTAGTTAGGGATATGTGGCATTATTTTTCTGGAACATGTGGAGTTGCTATCATGAATGGAGTTATCAGGAGAACATTGATGCACTTGTGGATTACAAAATATCTCAACAGGATATATCTATTTTTGCTTCAGTGCTTTCCTTCTGTTATCTGCTGGGAATTATGTGGCAATGTGTAGTATTAAATATGAGGACATGAATACTACAGGTGGGAGAGTCATAAACCAAATCATTTACCTGATAAGGCTATTAATCAACTCTTAATTTCCTTCAATCACTCTGAATCAGCAATGGGATGATGCATGTGAACAAATTGAGAAGCTTAAGCCCAAAATTAACATTCAATGTATCAATTCGGTGAAGCCTAATCTTGGTATGGTTAAATTAAATACTGACGGATGCAACAAAGAGAATCCTAGAAGTGCAGGTGGAGGTGGAATTCTGAAAGACAATAGAGGCAAGCTAATTATTGCCTTTTTTAGGATATGCTCTAACAATATAGCTGTAGCTAGAGTACTGCTTATTGGATTGCAATGGTGTATCGATAATGGTCATCTCAACGCTGTACTGGAGTCGGACTCAATGGTCATTATTGGAAAGCTCAGACTTTCATGGCAGGCTAAATACATTATAAGGAAGATCTGAGATTTGAAGACTCAAGGAAACTTCGTATTTCAACATTGTTTCAGGGACGTCAATGGAATAGCGGATTACTTAGCAAAGCAGAGTTCTTTCTTCACACTGGATTTGACTCTCCCCCTGTTAGCCAAAAACTTTTTGAAGAATGACATTAATCTTTAGGATCAAAGCACATACAAGACACTTCTCATTTGAGTATGGATAATTGCGTTATATTCATTATTTTTTGGGTACATTTTCATAGAGTACAAAATGTAAAGGAGTTGTACTCCTCAACATTACCTTTTCAGACGCATGTATGTAGTAATTCATGGGGATTTGCAGCCATACCCTACGTAACAGCCACCTTTTAACCTATATTTTATTTTTAAAAATTATTGATTTGGTAGCCAGCTGACAAAAAATCCGCACTAATATGACCATTCTACCCCTGACATAACATATAAAAATCACGCACCTCCGTCTCTTCTCATATTTGAATCACGCACAAAACACTCCGTCTCTTCTCATATTTGAATCACGCACAAAACAGTTCATTTGTAAAGACTTTAGCACATAATGTGCTGAAGTTTGTTTAGTATTCATGAGCTTTATGAAAAACTTCAGCAAAAAATGCTGAAGTAAATTAGTTCATTTTTTAATACTTCAGCAACCACTATGCTGAAGTTTTAATACCTGGATTCGATAGTTTAGTCGCCATGAGCTTTATGAGAAACATCAGCACAAGATGCTGAAGTCAATTAGTTCATTTGTAAAATCTTCAGCACCTCATATGCTGAAGTTTTGTCCTTAATTCTATAGTTTTGTCATGAGCTTTTTTTAAAACTTCAGCACAAGATGCTGAAGTTAATCAGTTCATTTGTAAAGACTTCAACACATAATGTGCTGAAGTTTGTTTAGTCTTCATGAGCTTTATGAAAAACTTCAGCACAAGATGCTGAAGTAAATTAGTTCATTTTTTAATACTTCAGCAACCACTGTGCTGAAGTTTTAATACCTGGATTCGATAGTTTAGTCGTCATGAGCTTTATGAAAAACTTCAGCAAAAGATGCTGAAGTCAATTAGTTCATTTGTAAAATCTTCAGCACCTCATATGTTGAAGTTTTTTCCTTAATTCTATAGTTTTGTCATGAGTTTTTTTTAAAACTTCAGCACAAGATGCTGAAGTAAATTAGTTCATTTTTTAATACTTCAGCAACCACTGTGCTGAACTTTTAATACATGGATTCAATAGTTTAGTCGTCATGAGCTTTATGAAAAACTTCAGCACAAGATGCTGAAGTCAATTAGTTCATTTGTAAGATCTTCAACACCTCATATGCTGAAGTTTTTTCCTTAATTCTATAGTTTTGTCATGAGCTTTTCTTAAAACTTCAGCACAAGATGCTGAAGTTAATCAGTTCATTTGTAAAGACTTCAGCACATAATGTGCTGAAGTCTGTTTAGTCTTCATGAGCTTTATGAAAAACTTCAGCACAAGATGCTGAAGTTAATTAGTTCATTTGTAAAATCTTCAACACCTCATATGCTGAAGTTTTTTCCTTAATCCTATAGTTTTGTCATGAGCTTTTTTTAAAACTTCAGCACAAGATGCTGAAGCTAATCAGTTCATTTGTAAAGACTTCAGCACATAGTGTGCTGAAGTTTGTTTAGTCTTCATGAAAAACTTCAGCACAAGATGCTGAAGTAAATTAATTCATTTTTTAATACTTCAGCAACCACTGTGCTGAAGTTTTAATACCTGGATTCGATAGTTTAGTCGTCATGAGCTTTATGAAAAACTTCAGCACAAGATGCTGAAGTCAATTAGTTCATTTGTAAAATCTTCAGCACCTCATATGCTGAAGTTTTGTCCTTAATTCTATAGTTTTGTCATGAGCTTTTTTTAAAACTTCAGCACAAAATGCTGAAGTCAATTAGTTCATTTGTAAAATCTTCAGCACCTCATATGTTAAAGTTTTGTCCTTAATTCATAAAAATATAACAAAAAACACAAACAAAACTTCAGCTCCC
The DNA here is from genome assembly GCA_005239525.1 of Nicotiana knightiana. NCBI lineage: Eukaryota > Viridiplantae > Streptophyta > Magnoliopsida > Solanales > Solanaceae > Nicotiana > Nicotiana knightiana. The sequence continues at coordinate 26,601 of ML439391.1, forward strand.
TAGGTAAATAATTTATAGAAATGCTCATTTAAAACAGACACACACGTTCAAAAACTTCAGCGTATTACCAAAACAAAACACCAATAAAATTAAACATGAAAGCACAAATTTAACAAAGCACTTTAGAACATGACTATCACAAAAAAAAAAAAAATACCCAGAACGTAAAGGTACTGCAATGTACCTGTGATTATACGTAATATTGTTGGCGAATAAATAGTCGAAGCGATGAATATCAAAAACCAATGACGATGGTAAAAGCAAAAAACGGGAGAGAGCGAGAAAGAGAGTATTTGCAAAGTATAGGAATGGAAGTAAAGTAGTGGGGTTTACTTGAAGAGAGAGAGAGAAAGTAGGCTTGACTGCTTGTAAAAGGGTAAAATTATCTTTTCGAAAGGCTTTAAAAAAACGGGTACCGGTGCAAACATAAAAATAAAGCAGGTACAGGTTAAAGAGGGGCGCCTAAATAGAGCGCCCCGTGCAATTTTTATGTAATCCATACCATCTGGCGTTGGAAGCTAAGGTTTACGTCCTTTTCCGTGTACTCCTCTTTTGTTATATGTATAAAGGTAGGGGTCCATCCTAACCCCTCGCTAACAAGGTGACCTTTAAAAAAAGAAGTCTAAAGTGCAAATAGGTCTGAAGTGTAACAAGCGTTTTCATGCAAGTAATGCCAAATAGGCCTAAAGTGCAAATTTTCAAGAAACAGAAATTTGTTCTTCGAATTTTAACAATCCAATATATAATTTAACACCTAAATCTACTCCAAATGAGCTCAAATTTAAAACATAACCTCCGAATATCATTAAGAACAACATATCTCTTTCACAAAATAGTATCTTGTAATATCTCTTTCATATATTATCTTCCTTCCACAAAATAACATATCTTCTCCGGGATTTTAGCAACCTTCCTTTCAAGATATTGAAGAACTTTCTTTTCATAATTTTCATAGAGTCTTCTTCTGATATTGTAGTAAACCATTCAATATTTGAAATTTGACTTTCAAATATTGTTCCTTCTATGGTGCTTGGAGATTCAATCTCTGAAAATAATCTTACTTGATTATATTTTCACTCATAAATTCATGACATGATATTTTCTTTCCTATATTTATTTGGGTCTTTACCAACTTCTTTTCACGTGAAAAAACTTATGAAAGAATAAGATTACCACAAGTAAATATTTTTTTATTAATAATTGTATTAGTTTGTAATCATCAAAATCAATATGTGAAACCTTGAAGCTAACATTAATAAATTAGGATGATCGTCAAAAAGCCGTTGAAAAAATCAACAGAAATTGGCCATAAACTTGGTGGATCATGACAGATTTCCTTAAAATTTATAATAATCCAACAAACGAACAATTGTGGCTATTTCTGACAATTTCTGAGGGAGAATTCATTTTTATCCCATTTTTTTAATATGACTAAAATTTAAACCGTGCCACCCCATGAATTTTTTGAAGGTGGTCCATTGAATATTTGTTGGTCAAAGTCTTCTAAGCCAAAAGACCATAGACCTCATCACATGGTCCCCAAGTGCAAGTTTCCACGAGTTCGAAACCTAAATAACAACTACTTGGACTTAAGAGCCCAAATAGGTTAAAAAATTGAGTATCATTTTATATATAGCGCATGTTTTATGTTAATAGCCAGTTACCCTGTTAACATATAACGCATATAATACATATGCTATAATGCATATTTAAAATCGAATGGTCATGTATAGCGTATGTAATGCATGCGCTATAACCCAATAAATTAAAACTCTACTTCTTCCCCAACCAGTCAAGGATCCCCCTCCCCCCGATTTTAAATTTTTTTTCTTCCATAGGATCCCACATAGGTCCCATAAAAAGACCGACTTTTATATTTTAATATACAAAACTTGTGTGGCATAATAATGTGTTCATCACTAAAAGTATATGACTCATTGAATTAAGTACAAATGTAATTTTATCACTAAAAATGAATAATTAAGGTCAAATTAATGTTTTCATCGTAGCTAATAATCATATGAAATTAATTCCAATCCATTTGCTCTACTTCAAAAACTCAAATATCTTCCCGGAGAAAATCAAAACACATAATGTAGATGGAAGACGAGAAATTTATTTTGAGTGAGACTCAACCAACAAAACTTGTATGAAGCACCTCTAATTATTTGACAAGTGGAAAAATGGCTCCTGTTGAAAAAATTAGTTATGGAGAATAAGAATTAGCTTGAGGCGTGTCAAAGACACTGTCTTTTAGGATATTTCACCCCCACAGTGACATATAAAATTAGGCATATTCCCCAAGATTTAAAAAGCTCTTCCAATTATTAAACCGGGAACAGAACTGGTAGAAAACTCAAGAAAGAAACCCAGCATATAGGAGGAAAAGATGATTCAGAAAGTTGTATTTGAAAGTTATGTTAGAAACTATGTCTTTAGCTCTCCAAAGATAGTGGCGGAGCCACCTTATAGGAAGGGGTGTCAAATGACACCCGTTCGTGGGAAAAATACACTGTGTAGGTAGGTAAAAAAATAAATTATATGTATATATGCTATATATTGACTGCTCTTAATTTCCTGGTATGTTTACTCTTATATATTTTGACACCCCTTAACAAAAATTCTGGCTCCGCCACTGTCCAAAGATCATGTTTATATAGGCATTGCTCCAACGGCTCGATAGCAACTAATTAACGGCTAGTAACAACTAGTTTGATTAATTGTGAAATAACTTACTAAATAATAATTAAATAAATGATTTTTCAAAGAGAAAATATTTTCCAAGTCAAGATGAACATTACCGTTTGAGATATCACTAATTTTCCAACAATCCCCCACATATCTCAAAAGGGATATAAGAAAAAAATAGTAACAAAGAATGAAAGAGAGTATAAGTTTCTGGGTTTCAGGTATAATAAAATTCATCTGGTGTCTTATATACTATGAACCATATACAGATAAAATAAAATTTAACTTACAGAATAATTGGTGAAGTTGATAACTTCTATGAACCAAAAATTCTTGTTGTAAGTTAGGGATCTTATTCATTATATTACACTCCCACATATTTATGTTGTTATCGCGGTTTTGTGCTAATAGGACATGCACGCACATGGTATTCATGAGTGCTCTAGAAATTTTGTTACAAATTTCATAGGAACGACCCCACTCCACACTCATATAGGTCCATCTATCAAGTGTATTTTGCAGCACAATACGCCACCTACAATAGGCTACGGATAATAGGATTTGTAACGACCCTATCGGTCGTTTCAAGCTCTAGCGTGTCGTTCAGCGGTTTGAAGTCGTGAGCAGCTCCATGTCAGGTATTAGGTGTGGTCGGAATTTAATTTCGGGAAGTTTAGAGATGATTTGGAAAGAAAATTCTTATTTCAGAAGCCTTAAGTTGGAAGAATCAACTAAGATTGGAATTTTGAGTAAACGACTTCCGAATCAGGATTTGAAGGTTCCAGCAGGTTCGTATGATGATTTCGGACTTGGGCGTATGTCCGAATCGGGTTTTGGATAACCTTGGAGCGTTTCGGCGTATAATGTGGAAATCAACATTTTTGAAGGAATTTCTTAAGTTTGGCTTGAAGCACATTTCAGTGATGTTGATGTCCATTTGGGATTCCGAGTCTGGGAATAGCTTTGTATGGTGATTCTGGAGTTGGGAGCGCGATCGAAAGTGAATTCGGATGTCCGGATGTCATTTTGGAGTCATTTGGCTAAAGATAAGAATTTGAAGGTTTTTGAGAAATCCGACCGGAAGTTAAACTTTTGATATCGGGGTCGGAATGCGATTCCGGAAGTTGGAGCAGGTCCGTAATGTTGAATATGACTTGTGTGCAAAATTTGAGGCCAATCGGACGTGATTTGATAGGTTTCGACATTGAATGTGGAGGTTTGAAATTTCAAGGTTCATAAAGTTTGAATTTTGGTGCGATTCGTGATTTCGGCATTTTTTGATGTGATTTGAAGCCTCGAACAAGTTCGTGGGATGTTATGGGACTGATTCATGTGATTGGACGGGTCCCGGGGGCCTCTGGTGTGTTTCGAGGTGGTTTCAGAACATTTTCCCCTACCTGCTGCTGCTGTTTGCTGGTGTCACTGGTAAGCTATGCGATTGCGACCCATAGTGGGCGATCACGGAGAAGGAATTTCTGGGGCTGGAATTTTGTCTTGTGCGATCGCAGTGGTAGTTGTGCGATCGCACAGAAGGAAAAATTGAGGCAGTAGGGAATTGCCCTGCGCGACTGCAGGGATTGTTGTGCGATCGCACAAGGGTGTGTTTAGGGGCTTCTGGGGCTTGGCCTGTGCGAACGCGGGAGAGGGCATGCGAACACACAGGAGGAATTGAGGAGGCAGCAGGTTTGGCCTGTGCGATCGCATAGGCTTTCATGGGATCGCATAAAGGGGTCAGAACGGGGCAGTGCAGTGTTTTAAAAACGGGTTCTTGGCTCATTTCTTCTATTTTCATCTTGGCATGGCGATTTTGGGAGGCTTCAAAGGGGGATTTTCATCATGCATTACAAGGTAAGTAAATTCCTTCTGTTTTAAAGTTTTATACAAGTTATATGCATGGATTAAACATGAAAATTTTGGAAACAATTTGGAAAAATATTGAAGAAACCTAGAAAATGGTAATTGGGATTTTTAGACACGAATTTGAGCATGGAATTTAGAGTAAATCTTATATTTTAGTTAGTAAGGCTATGGGTAGAATATATCTTCGAGAAATTTCGAGCGCGTGGGCCCGAGGGCGTTTTGGTTTTTTCACTAAGCGGGTTTGGGAAATTATATAATTTGGAATTGCAAATATTAGAGTATATTTTCATTGGTTTGTTGTTGTTTGGACTATTTTTGGGGCGTTGTGCATCCGTTGGAGTCGTCGGAAGGGCTTGGAAGCCGGTTATGGAGTTTCAGAGCGAGGCAAGTCTCCTTTCTAACTTTGTGAGGGAGAATTGTCCTCTAGGTGAATTAATTAAGTATGTGCTATTATCTTCGGGGGCTACATACGCACGAGGTGACGGGAGTCCATGCGTAGCTACTATTATGCCATGTCCGAGTAGTCTAGGACCCACTAGCATGCCTTATGTGTTGTACCTGTGGTCCTGCCTGTAATATTAAATTGCTAATATACTTGAAATCGTAATTGAATATCTGAAGAAGACTAGAGTTCATTTTCTTAATCATCTAAGAAAGAAAATTGATTCCTCTGTGGATAATTATATACCTGGTAGGGTTATATTATGGAATATCATTAAACTTGGCAAATGGGTTTCAAAACAAAGATTTAAAAACTATAGCTCATGTTCCTTTAAGAAGAATTTTACCACTTTCCTGAGAAAACTGCTTTCTTGATAAAAATACGGATTTATTATGTGGATATGTGTACATATGAGCACCCGAGTCGCAGGTATGATTCGCGAGCAGGCTAGCCTTATTATTTGTATGTATAACCGCGTCGCATGATCGATTCGCGAGCGGGGCAGATAGATGCATCTATGGTTCAAGCCGTTCGACCCTCGGCAGTGCACGATTTATTATTGTTGGTCCGCGCCGTTCGACCCTCGGCATTGCTTGCGCATGATATTTACTGCGCAGTTGCTATGGTTTTTTCCTGATTACTGGCTTGGGATTTTAAGTTGTCAATTGAAATGACAGATATTTAAAGTTATTAAAATATTTTGGAAGAAGTTGTTCTTTCCTGTTGATTAATTGTTATTTGATTAAATCACCCATGTTGATTAATTGTTATTAATATGACGAAGATATAAAGTGTTAAATGTGAACGGAGTTGAAAATATTTGTACCTAATTTTAATAAATTGCCTATGGTAATCATGCTTAGTATCACACCTGAATATTCTAAATTGACCTTTAACAAGTGTCTAATTTGACCTCTCGCCACTACCTATCTGAGGTTAGGCGGGCGACTTACTGAGTACACGTTTTTTTTGTACTCATGCTACACTTGCTGTNGCATGTACATGTGACACCGGGTCCTGGGATGTTTTGGGATATATTTGCTAAAGTATAATATTCAAACCATTGTTTTACTTAACAGATTTTATTTAGTTAATATGCAATAAAGTGAAAGGAAATTTTTTTCATAAATGTTAAAACCAGAAATTATTTCAATTACTTAATGATCGGCTTGCCTGGAAATGATGTCTGGCGCCATCATGACCTTATGGATTTTGGGTCGTGACAACATGGTATCAGAGCTCTAGGTTCCCTTAGGTCTCTCGAGTCATGAGCAAGTTTAGTAGAGTCTTGTGGATCTGTACAAAGACATCTGTACTTATCTTCGAGAGGCTACAGGGTTGTTAGGAGTACTTCTCTTCTTGATTCCTCATCGTGCGATTCAATTCCTCTGAGGCTTATGCCTATGTTCATTCCTACTCAATCTTACGCGTCGCGAAGCGCTTGCTATGAATCAGGAAATTTGAGGAATTCAAATGGGGATAATGATGTAATTCGAGATGTTTCCATGTGTAATTGGTTGGGGCTGTTGTTATGGCCCTGCAAAAGAATAATATGTTGTTTCAGCTCAGTAGCTGTGTTTCTGAGAGCCTTAAGGCTATGCTCGGGTAGTGATGATGCTTGCGATTGGTTATCGTGCAATGTCGATATGATGATAGAATGCTTGCCCGTATGTTGGGGGTGATGAATGGTTTGAAGGGAGGTCTTCTCAGAGTGTGATTTTGAGATTTCGGTATTCTAGTGCCGGCAGAGGAAAGGCATTTGGGCTATGAATGGTCCAGTTGGGGTTGATAAAATAGTAAGACTTGGTGTCTTCAAGTGAGGTGGGATATGCACCTGTGAGATGAAGTCACCGTCATTGATTGAATGGAATGTGTTAAGTTTGTCGGTGCTATGGTTTCTTCGGTTGCGTGGGGTCAGAGTATTGAGAAGAAGTAATGAAAAATGCGGTTGGCAGAGACCGTGAGGTGTGGTGGTTTAGTACCGGATAAGTGTTGATAGTGAAGGCAGCTAGAGAAAGATGGTCTTCAGAGAGTTTGAAGTGGTGGTGATCTGCTGGTTTGAGAGCTACAGAGAATGATCCTGAAGTGAGGCTAGGCGGTGGTTCCATTTCTAGGAGGACAGGTGTAAGAAGCGGAAGTCGAGCAGTCGCAAAGTGGGGGAGCGACAACATAGCTTGGAATTTGAAGGTATTGTCGCGCATTTAATGGATGTCCATGAGGAGCGGACGGACTAGAAAAGTTGGTAAATGAAGGAGGGCGTAGGATGGGGTATTGATGTTGCAGAGAGCGTGCATTTCAGCATCGTTGGAAGGTGTCCGCGGGTGATTTTCACAGGTGGGTTATCTCCTGTGAATATGTTAGCGGTGGCATGGTTGGCAGGTCTCTATGAGGGGTTCTAGTGGCTATTCGGTAGGAGGTAGAATGTGTGAATGATGCTAGAGAATTTGAGTATTTAGGGAGTGCTAGCAAGAGGATTTGGAAGAATTGGACGGATTGGTTGAGTAGGATCGTGTTATCAAAGGAGAAAGGATCTCGGTAGGGTCCAGAGTGGTGCAAGGAGTAGCTTCGGGCTAAGTGGGGGAGTCCCACCATCTGCAGTTGGGTTGCAGGATTGTGTTATCATAGGGTTGCGGATTGTCGGCTTGTTGGCAAGTTATTACAGCTAAGGGAAAGGAGTAAAATGGTGATTGTGTGTGGGNCGATGAATGTGTGAAAGAGTTGGCCCTGTCGGACAAGGGTTAGGCTTTGGAAGATTCAGAATTTATGCTTAAGGCATGGGCGAATTGTAAGGATAGTGACTCGGTCACGTGTTTCATTGAAAGGGGTGTTCATGTGCTAGGAGAGCCTTGGAGTTGATCGTATTCGGGACCATTCAAAGTGGGTGACTCTCAATAGCGGTCCTGGTGAATTCAAAAGTTAAGAATGCGGCATTTAAGGGTTTCAGGCAGCAGTATAATCGATAATCGAGCTTTTGTAGAGTAATTTCTGAGAACAAGGAGGATGGTTGGAATGTTCGATGATATGTTTCAGCATGCAAGATAGTATCGGAGAAGTGAGAGAAATAAACTCCGGATTATAGAAAGACTATCAGGATGGTATGAGACGGGTTGCGGATTTAGGCAGCATAGTCTCGTGAATCAAAGTCACTCAGGATGAGTGAGGGTTGAGTCTGCTATGAGTGGAAGGAAGTTACTATTATTCCTGAAGAAATTGAAGATGATTAAAAGAAGATAGATTGATTAGCCATGGTTGAAGTGACACGTTTGCGGCAGTGATCAGTTCCTTTGATGTGATTAAGTTATGCATGTGGTTTGTGCCGGTGTGTGCGGGGCTTTTCGGCCGTCATAATGGATTTCATGTGGGAGCATTTGAGTGCTATGGCCTGTCAGGTGTAGGCGGATCCCGGAAGGGTTATGGTGGTATAGACTACTACTTAAGGATTTGTATGTTGGGTGATTATGGGAATTCACTCGTGTGTTGAGATGGTACTCTTGAATTGAGTTAAGTAAAAGGTTTCTATATGATGAAGTGTTCACCTTATTGGTGGTTCAGAAGTTCTGATGGAATTCTTGCGCTACCTCATATTGACATGTTAAGTGCGGAAAGAAGTATGTAACTGGGAGTAAGAATCGAGATTGCGTTTCGATGATGATAAGGATGTCATGAGCTCGAAAGAGCAAGAAAAAGTAATTTGAAAGTTCAGAGTAAGCTGGTGTTATCTTCAGTGTCACCTGAGATTGATATTCGGTGGAAGAGGCTTTGTACCCTGGTTAGGTTCTTGATTTGTCTTACAACATAGTATGGCCAGTGGTGGATGTGCAGACTTGCTACCTTGTGTGGAAGGTCGTGGAAGCATGACTGCGAAAAGATTGTATAAGTGTGACCGGTAGCCACTTGATGGATTGAAGATTTGGACTGAGTATAAAGGAGTGCAATATTATTTATTTGAGAATTTATGCCTGGAAGGCATTCAGTTCATTTGGTTGTGGATTGTGGGGTGTTTGTCCCGGCTATGAGGTTGGTCTCGCGTATTATGAGAGAAAGTGGGTTGATATGGACCCAGGTAAAGCTATTAGCTTAAGTTTGGTGCGAGCAAGGTAGATTCAATATTTGTGGATGGATTTAAATATGATTATAGGCTCCGTATGAGCCAGGCATGTTCATTTCAGTAGAGCGCTTTTCATGGAAAGGTATTAGAACAACAGATGTTGCTTTGTCTTCGTCAAATTTATGCAATATTATGATTGTGCCGTGTGAGTGTTGAAACGACTTGATAATTTCCTATGTGTTGAGGTCCCGCATAGTGGGGATGTTATGTGAGCAGGATAGCTCTTGAGATCCAGAGTGTATATATGTATATCGCACCTCAGTTGTGCTTGAGTTTTGTAGCATGCGGCTTTATCAGTCTCCCCAGGATGGTATTATGCACTTAGCATACTTATGATCGATATTCAGTAATTTGTGATAGTGAGCAAACCAACTCCGTATATATATCTTCGTATGTAAATTTTATGTGTGGATCGGGTGGCACGTCGCCACGGGTATATTATTCGGATTGGGTTGCACGCCGCAACAATGTGATGTTGAGTAAGGTTATATTTATTTTCTTATGTTCTACTTCCTATTTTCTGAGAAAGTTCATATCAGTAGCGTGAGTTGAATAGTCCATTCCTGAGTCATTTCTTACCTATCATGTTCGAGTTATGGCCTATTGGCGCGATGTGGTAACATGTGGGGCTGTTGGTCATGTTTGGGGTGATTTGTTGTCTGAGCAGTTCATACTGGTGAGACGAGATCATCGGATCAGGGATCAGTGCGATAAGGTTATGTAAAGTGTATATTAAAGAACAAATACCATTATTCAGGTTCATAATGAAGTGATGATTCTAGTCAAGATGAGGTATTCAATGATTTGTTAACTCTGCAGTTGGGTATGAATTTCCACACATCTCCTCCGTTGTGATGGTATCGTCAGCATTATAGCAGGATGTATGTACATATATCATGAGGTACATTGGGAGCATCAAATTCGTGGAATTTTGGCTATTAAGGTTCAGGGAACGTCATTGTGGTTAGATGATGAACCTTGCGGTGCATGGTGCTAATTCAGAAAAGGTATGCAGTCATGTTCTGGTATATCGTGTGGTGGTTGATACGGTGTTTATATATTGGAACTAGGCCTGGCGGAGAATTTCAAGTGTTGGAACTAGGTTCTGAGCTTATTATATGGATAAAAGAAGAAATCTTCAGATTTGATCAAGCTAATGTACTCAACTGGGTTGTGGTAGCACAGGCAGGTTCTCGGGGTGTTAAATAGTGATTTCAGATGACTCCAGAGCAGTTCTTAGCACGTTCGAGGACGAACGTCGGTTTAAGTGGGAGAGAATGTAACGACCCGACCGGTCGTTTCGAGCTCTAGCGCGTCGTTCAGCGGTTTGAAGTCGTGAGCAGCTCCATTTCAGGTATTAGACTTGTAGGTGTGGTCGGAATTTAATTTCGGGAAGTTTAGAGTTGATTTGGAAAGAAAATTTTCATTTCCGAAGCCTTAAGTTGGAAGAATCAACTAAGATTGGAATTTTGAATAAATGACATCCGAATCAAGATTTGAAGGTTCCATCAGGTTCGTATGATGATTTCGGACTTGGGCGTATGTCCGGATCGGGTTTTGGAGAACCCGAGAGCGTTTCGACGTATAATGTGGAAGTCAACATTGTTGAAAGAATTTCCTATGTTTGGCTTGAAGCACATTTCAGTGATGTTTATGTACGTTTGGGATTCCGAGTCTGGAAATATCTTCGTATGGTGATTCTGGAGTTGGGAGCGCGATCATAAGTGAATTCGGATGTCCGGAGGTCATTTTGGAGTCATTTGGCTAAAGATAGAAATTTGAAGGTTTTTGAGAAATCCGACCGGAAGTTAAAATTTTGATATCAGGGTCGGAATGCGATTCTGGAAGTTGGAGCAGGTCCGTAATGTTGAATATGACTTGTGTGAAAAATTTGAGGTCAATCGGACGTGATTTGATAGGTTTCAGCATCGAATGTGGAGGTTTGAAATTTCAAGGTTAATAAAGTTTGAATTTTGGTGTGATTCATGATATCAGCGTTGTTTTATGTGATTTGAATCCTCGAACAAGTTCGTGGGATGTTATGGGACTGAGTCATGTGATTGGACGGGGTCCCGGGGGCCTCGGGTATGTTTCGGGGTGGTTTCAGACCATTTCCCCTTACCTACTGCTGCTGTTTGCTGGTGTCACTGGTAAGCTATGCCCTGTGCGACCGCATGGATTGTTGTGCGATCGCACAAGGGTGTGTTTAGGGGCTTCTAGGGCTTGGTCTATGTGAACGCGGGAGAGGGCATGCGAACGCACAGGAGGAATTGAGGAGGCAACAGGTTTGGCCTGTGCGATCGCATAGAGGGGTCAGAACTGGGCAGTGTAGTGTTTTAAAAAGGGGTTCTTGGCTTATTTCTTCTATTTTCATCTTGGCATGGCGATTTTGGGAGGCTTCAAAGAGGTATTGTCATCATGCATTACAAGGTAAGTAAATTCCTCCCGTTTTAAAGATTTATACAAGTTATATGGATGGATTAAACATGAAAATTTTGGAATTTTTTTGAAGAAACCTAGAAAATGGTAATTGGGATTTTTAGCCACGAATTTGAGCATGGAATTTAGAGTAAATCGTATATTTGAGTTAGTAAGGCTATGGGTAGAATATATCTTCGAGAAATTTTGGGCGCGTGGACCCGAGGGCGTTTTGGTCATTTCACTAAGCGGGGTTAGGAAATTATATAATTTGGAATTGTTACAGATATTAGAGTATATTTTCATTGGTTTGTCGTTGTTTGGATAGTTTTGGGGCGTTGTGCATCCGTTGGAGTCGTCGGAAGGGCTTGGAAGCCGGTTACGGAATTTTAGAACGAGGTAAGTCTCCTTTCTAACTTTGTGAGGGGGAATTGTCCCCCTAGGTGAATTAATTAAGTATGTGCTATTATCTTCGGGGGCTACGTATGCACGAGGTGACGGGAGTCCGTGCGTAGCTACTATTATGCCGTTTCCGGGTAGTCTAGGACCCACTAGCATGCCTTACGTGTTGTACCTGTGGTCCTGTCTGTAATATTAAACTGCTAATATAATTGAAATCGTAATTGAATATCTGAAGAAGACTAGAGTTCATTTTCTTAATCATCTAAAAAAGAGAATTGATTCCTCTGTGGATAATTGTATACCCGGTAGGGTTATATTATGGAATATCATTAAACTTGGCAAATGAGTTTCAAAACAAAGATTTAAAAACTATAGCTCATGTTACTTTCCTGAGAAAACTGCTTTCTTGATAAAAATACGGATTTATTATGTGGATATGTGTACATATGAGCACCTGAGTCGCAGGTATGATTCGCGAGCAGGCTAGCCTTATTATTTGTATGTATAACCGCGTCGCATGATCGATTCGCGAGCGGGGCAGATAGATGCATCTATGGTTCGAGCCATTCGACCCTCGGCAGTGCAAAATTTATTATTGTTGGTCCGACCGTTAGACTTTCAGCATTGCTTGCGCATGATATTTACTGCGTAGTTGCTATGATTTTTGCCTGATTACTGGCTTGGGATTTTAAGTTGTCAATTGAAATGACAGGGATTTAAAGTTATTAAAAGATTTTGGAAGAAGTTGTTCCTTCCCGTTGATTAATTGTTATTTGATTAAATCACCCATGTTGATTAATTGTTATTAATATGACGAATATATAAAGTGTTAAATGTGAACGGAGTTGAAAATGTTTATACCTGATTTTAATAAATTTCCTATGGTAATCATGCTTAGTGTCACACCTGAATATTCTAAATTGACCTTTAGCAAGTGTCTAATTTGACCTCTCGCCACTACCTCTCTGAGGTTAGGCGGGCGACTTACTGAGTACACATTGTATTTGTACTCATGCTACACTTGCTATGCATTGTATTGCACAGGTAATTTCATAGCACTGTGGAGGATTTGGAGACTTAGGCGAGCTGCATCATCCGGAGGCGATCCGCAGCTGACAGAGTCTCCCTTGTATTGTATTTATTTTCATTTTAAATTTCCTTGTCCAATTTGTATTTCGGACAGGATTTGTAATGATTATATAAATTCTTAGAAATTTCTCATGTACTTGTGACACCGGATTCTGGGATGTGTTGGGATATATTTGCTAAAGTGTAATATTCAAACCATTGTTTTACTTAACAGATTTTATTTAGTTAATATGTAATAAAGTGAAAGGAAATATTTTTATAAATATTAAAATCAGAAATTATTTCAATTAATTAATGATCGGCTTGCCTGACAATGATGTCCGGCGCCATCACGACCTTATGAATTTTTGGTCGTGACAGGATTAAAAGTATAATAACTCTACTTCACATCATTGCAGTCTTGCACTATATACGCACAACATAGGAAGAGATATATTTTAATAGTGCATATTTGATCAACTAATAAATTAATATGAACCTACTTCATAGGATCTGCAATCACATAGGTTGGGTTACCATTATTATTGGTACATATCAAATTGACAAAAGTCTCAACCGCTCGATATTTCACTTATAAGTCAAAGGATCAACCAAATTCTCTTTTGACTGCACAAGATATGTATAAAAATTTCACTCTAAGCAATTGCTTTATCACATTATGTCTCAAGAGAATATATCTACTCTTTCCATTGAAAGATTTATTTTCTTACTATGGCTATTTCACCTTGAAATCATAATTCACCGACACAAATATTGTCGGCTTAATTCCTAGTGGAATATTCACCAAGAGGTTGCTTAATCAACCTCATTGCCAGAAAATTTCTATATCATAACACCCCATCAAAAGTATTTCATGTCATAACTTTTCATGGTGGTAGACAAATTGACTATAAATTTTATCGAAAAAATCATTTAGTCCAAATAAATTTAAACACATTATCTCAGGGTTCTCAAGATTTTCAAAATGAATAATCGAGGATCGTACCTTTACTTTCTCTAGAAAAAATGGATGGATGAAGCATCTTTATACCGCCAGGTGAAAACTGAAAAATGATCTTGACCATTCATTAGTGGTGTACAATTGTGGACTCCTCATCCACAAAGAATACCAATCATCTTCTCGCAGCATTGGAAAAATAATAGAAACAATTGATGCAACAGGTGTAGTAACATGAATAATAATATTAGTAGTGTTATTATCCATAATATCATGGAAATATCCTTAAGATTGTTGGAAAAATTGGTTATGGAGAATAAGAATTAGCTTGAGGCGTGTCAAGAACACTATCCTTAAGGATATTTTACCCACACAGTGATCTATAAAATTAGGCGTATCCCCCAGAAATCAACAAGCACTTCCAGTTATTAAACTGAGAACAAAACTAGCAAAAAATTCAAGAAAGAACCCATCATATAGGAGGAAAAGATGATTCAGAAAGTTGTTGTGATGACCCGATAGGTCATCTAGAGTTTAAAACCCTAATTCTATATTTTGAAGCCTCCAATAGCTTTTTTAAGCCTTCCTTAATTTGCGTACGCAATCCTAGTGTTTTTCTGGAAGGATTTTATATTAAGAATTGATAAAATATGAAAATTTTCCTTAAAAATCCATTTGAGTTGACTTCGGTCAATATTTTGAGCAAACGGACTCGGATCCATATTTTGACGGTCTCGGTGGGTCTGTATCATGATTTGGGACCTGGCGTATGCCCGGAATCAAATTCGGAGGTCCCTAGCTCGAGTTATCGCTTTTTATCGAAATTTTAAAGTTTTGAAGGCTTAATGAATTTCATGGATTGACCAATGTTTGACTTAGTTGATGCCGTATCCGTATTTTTGTTTCAGAAGTCGGTATAAGGTCCATTACTATATTTATGACTTGTCTGCAAAATTTGGTAAAAAATGGAGTTGGTTTGACGTGATTCGGACGTCCGGTTATTAAAATAGGAATTATAAAGCTTCATTAAAAATTTCATTTGATTTGGTGTCAGATTCGTAGTTCTAGGTGTTATTTTGGCAATTTGATCACGCGAGCAAGTTCTATGATTTTTTTGACTTGTGTGCATGTTTGAATTGGAGTCCCAAGGGCTCGGGTGAGTTTCGGATAGGCCACAGAGTGAGTTTGGACTTAGAAAAGTAGCTGGTGTTCTTCAGTTCTAGTTCAGGCCTCAGACCTCGCAATTGCGAGGTCAAGCTTCGCATTTGCGATGAGGCATGCTCATTGTCAAGCTATTTCCTCGCAATTGCGAAAAATAGTTGGGCATCACAAGTTCGCATTTGCAAACAATTACTTCGCAATTGCGAAGTGGGACTAGGGGAAACTTGGTCGCATTTGAGGTATGGCCCAGTTTGCATTTGCAAATAAATCATTGAAAATGCTATGATAACAAAAATGTTGGGACTTCGCATTTGCAAAGAAAATATCACATTTTCGGGGTTCGCAATTGTCGCAATTGCGACATCTGCACGTGGTCAAAAGCTGAGTTAGACGAGATTTTTCTTTGTTTTTAATAATTCCAAACTTAGAAACCCTAGAGGCTATTTTCCCAAGAGCTCTTCTTCCCCAATTCATTGGTAAGTGATTCTAACCTACTTTCTTTTAATTTCTCATTATTTTTCATATCAACCTAATATTTAGGATTTTCATGGTGGAAATTGGGGATTTGGGAAGAATTAGGGATTTTTATAAAATTGGAATTTAGACCTCAAATTGAGGTCGGATTTCGAAACAAAATACATAACCGGGCTCTGGGATGAATGGATAATCAGATTTGGGTCTAAATTTCGGGTTTGGACCAAGCGAGTCCAGGATTTGTTGACTTTTTCAATAATGACCTAAATTGAACCTTTTTCATTAGTGGATAGTTTCTAAGGCTTATTTTGAATCATTTGGTTGATAATTTGCTAGATTTGGTTGGTTCAGAGGCTTGTTCGAAAGGCCAAGCCGTGATTGAGCTTTGAGTTGATCTTTGGAGCGAGGTAATTAGTGTCATGGTTAACCTTGACTTGAGGGATTAGAACTTGTTTGTTATGTGATACTTTTTCAAATGTTGGGTACGACGTATTATGTGAGGTGACGAATACTTATGCGTTGTTGTCGGGTTAAAGCATGCGGGTGGGACTTGCTCCTTGTAATTTATTTGTTTCTTTGATCATGACATCCATGCTTTGACTAGTTAATTACTAAACTGATCGTTCTTTCTGCATTTTTGGGCTATCGTGATAATTGAGTATTGTTTCTGAAGTAGAGATTGGTATTGTGGAATCATTGTTGACATAAGACTTGATCTTGCTTATTTTATCTCCTTGTTGTTATATGTTCATTGTTACATGGTAAGATAGAGTGTTAATGCACGAAGGGTGATGCCGTGCCGTACTTGAGAGTTAATGCACGAAGGGTGATGTCGTGCCATATTTGAGAGTTAACGCACGAAGGGTGATGCTGTGTCGTATATATTGTTTCATGATGAAATTGGGAGTAAAAGCATGAAGCGTGATGCTGTGCCGTATTTATCATTTGATAGTGAGATTGAGAGTAAAAGCACGAAGGGTGATGTCGTGCCATTATTACTGTTTCATGGCGAGGTTGAGAATAAAAGCACGACGGATGATGCCATGCAGTTTTATTCATTATGTTTGTTCATTTTGTTGGTTGAAGGTTTATTGACTGATTCTTGTTATCATTCCCTGTTGTAGTTACCGTATCTTGTACCCCTTTCGCATGTCCCCTCCTAATAGTACTTGTTAATTATATATTTGTTGTTATGTTGTGACTATATTTCCGTCTGTACATGTTTAATTACGTGAGTGTCCTATCATAGCCTCGTCACTACCTCGTCGAGGTTAGGCTCGACACTTACGGAGTACATTGGGTCGGTTGTACTCATACTACACTTTGCACTTCTTGTGCAAATTTTGGTACTGGTCCCAACTGTCCATGAGGCGTATCAGCTCGAATTGGCATTTGGAGACGCGAGATAGATCTGCTAGCGTCCGCAGACCTTGAAGTCTCCTATTTATTTTTACTTTCATTCGAGACAATTTTATTTATTTCAAACCCTATTTGTAGTGACTCTAAAAGCTCGTGAACTTGTGACTCCAGATCCGGGTTGTACTTAGATATTATTGGTATTCATGTCATTTTCTCACTCCGTTTTAATTTCATTTCGATTTAATTGGTTTTACTTATTTGAATTGATTAAAATTGGCTTAAAGATTCTCCAATGTTGGCTTGCATGGAAATTTAAATGTTAGGCGCCATCACAGTCCCGAAGGTAGGAACTCCGGGTCGTGACAAGTTGGTAGCAGAGAACTAAGTTGCCTAGGTCTCACAAATCACGAGAGGCTTAGTAGAGTCTGGAAGATCGGTACATAGACGTCTGTACTTATCTTACAGAGGCTATGGCGTTTAGGAACAAATTTCACTTCGATTCTTCTCTGTTGTACGATTTTATTCTATCATTGCTGATTGAACTCTTCTATTCTTGTCCTCCCCCAGATGGCGAGAGCACGTGCAATATCTTCAGTTGGACATTAGCCGGAGCCCCTAGTGGAAGCTCCACACCTGTGGGAGATTCTATTATTGTAGATCGTGTCTATCGTTCGTGTGTCGTTATCATTGGGAGTCTTGAGACTAGAGTTGATCTCCTACTTCTTGATATGGTAGATTTTGATGTCATTTTGGGTATGGATTGACTGTCACCTTATCATGTTATATTGGATTGTCACGCCAAAATGGTGACCTTAGCCTTGCCAGGGTTGCCTCGATTGGAGTGGAGGGGAACTCCTTGCCATTCTACCAGGAGGGTTATCTCTTATGAGAAGGCTCGGCGAATGGTCGAGAAGGAGTGTCTAGATTATTTAGCTTATGTCCGCGATTCTAGTGCAGAGGTTCCTTCCATGGATTCAGTACCAGCTCTTCATGAGTTTCTAGAGGTGTTTCCTGCAGACATGCCGGGGATGCCACCCGACAGAGATATTGACTTCTGTATTGATTTGGCTCCGGGAACTCAGCCCATTTCTATTTCGCCATACCGTATGGCCCCGCCAGAGTTGAAAGCATTAAATGAGCAGTTGAAAGACTTGCTTGATAAGTGCTTTGTTAGACCTAATGTCTCGCCCTGGGGTGCACATTTGTTGCTCGTGAATAAGAAAGATGGATCGATGAGGATGTGCATAGCTATCGGTAGTTGGACAAAGTTACCATCAAGAACAAGTATCCATTACCAAGGATTGATGACTTATTTGATCAACTTCAGGGTGCCAAGGTGTTTTTGAAGATTGATTTGAGGTCTGGCTACCATCAGCTGAGGATTAGGACATCCGATGTAATTTTTCGGACTCGGTACGGGCATTATGAGTTTCTAGTGATGTCATTTGAGTTGACAAGTGCCCCAGAAATATTTATGGATTTGATGAACCAGATGTTTAAGACCTATTGAATTCCTTTGTGATTGTGTTTATTACCGATATCTTGATCTACTCCCACAGTCGAGAGGTTGGACTCAGTCGCTTTCTTAGGGCACGTCGTATCGGCAGAGGGCATTCAGGTGGATCCTAAGAATATTGAGGCAGTTCAAAACCGGCCTAGACCTACTTCAGTTTCGGAGATCCGGAGTTTCCTAGGTTTGGCAGGTTATTCCTTTAGTTTGCGGAGGGTTTTTCATTTATATCAGCCCCATTGACCAGATTGACCCAGAAGGGTTCCCCATTCAAATGGTCAGACGAGTGTGAGGCGAGCTTTCAGAAGCTCAATAGCATGGTGATGGCATATGCATCGCGACAGTTGAAGGTTCATGAGAAGAATTACCCTGTTCATGACCTAGAGTTGGCAGCCATTGTTCATGTGCTGAACGTCGTGTCATGCGAGGTATTCAAGGATCATCAGATCTTGCAGTATTTGTTCAAACAAAAGGATCTCAATTTGAGGTAGAAGAGGTGGTTGGAGCTGTTGAAAGACTATGATATCATCATCTTGTATCATCTTCGGAAGGCCAATATGGTGGCCGATGCCTTGAGTAGAAATGCAGTGAGTATGGGCATCCTTGCATACATTCCAGCCGATGGGAGACGCTTGTAGCAGATATTCAGGCTTTGGCCACTCATTTCATGAGGTTGGACGTTTCAGAGCCCAGTCGTGTTCTAGCTTGTACAGTCACTCGATCTTCTTTCTTTGAGTGCATCAGGGAGAGGCAATATGATGACCCTCATTTGCTTGTCCGTAGGGACAAAATGCGGCACGGTGGTGACAAGCAGTTTACTATTGTAGATGATGGAGTTTTGAGGATGCAGGGTCCTATTTGTGTGCCTTATGTAGATGGACTTCATGAGTTGATTCTTGAGGAGGCCCACAGTTCCCGGTATTCTATTCATCTGGGTGCCGCCAAGATGTATCAAGACTCGTGACAGCATTACTGGTGGAGAAGGATAAAGAAGGACATAGTTGCATATGTAGCTCGGTGCCTAAATTGTCAACAAGTAAAGTATGAGAATCATAGACCTAGTGGTTTTCTTCAGAAGTTAGAGATTCCTGAGCGAAAGTGGGAGCGTATCACTATGGATTCTTTTGTTGGACTCCCACCGGACTGAGAGGAAGTTCGATGAGGTATGGGTTATTGTGAACAGGCTGACCAAGTCAGCGCATTCTATTCCTGTGGCAGTTACCTACTCTTTAGAGCGGCTGACTGAGATCTACATCTGCGAGATCGTCTGTCTTCATGGTGTGCTTGTGTCTATCATTTCTAATCGAGGTACACAGTTCACCTCACACTTCTGGAGATCAGTACAATGTGAGTTGGGCATGTAGGTTGAGTTGAGCACGACATTTCATCCTCAGACGTACGGACAGTCTGAGTGATATTTGAGGATATGCTCCGCGCTTGTGTTATAGATTTTGGAGGTTCGTGCGATCAGTTCTTTCCACCTTCGAGGTTTTCCTACAACAACAACTACCAGTCGAGAATTCAGATGGCCCCCTATGAGGCATTATACGGGAGGCGGTGCCATTCGCCAGTTGGATGGTTCAAGCCGGGGGAGGCTTGTTTGTTGGGTACAGATTTGGTACAGGATGCCTAGGATAAGGTCAGTATTATTCAGGATCGGCTTCGCACACCTCAGTCCAGGCGGAAGAGTTATGTCGACCGTAGAGTTTGTGATGTTGCATTTATGGTTGAAGAGAGGTGTTGCTCTGGGTTTCACCCATGAAGGGTGTGATGAGGCTCGGAAAGAAGGGAAAGTTGAGCCCTAGGTACCTCGGACCCTTTGAGATTATAGAGAGAGTGGGAGAGGTGTCTTACAGGCTCACATTGCCACCTAGTTTATCAACAGTCCATCTAGTGTTCCATGCTTTTGTGCTTCAGAAGTATCACGGAGATCCTTCCCACGTGTTAGACTTCAGCTCAGTCCAATTGGACAAGGATTTGACTTTTGAGGAGGAGCCGGTGGCTATTCTAGCCCGGCAGGTGCGACATTTGAGGTCTATGAGTTATCCTTCATTTCGAGTGCAATGGAGAGGTCAGCCCGTCGAGGCAGCTACTTGGGAGTCAAATTCGGACATGCGGAGTAGATATCCATAACTTTTCACCAGTCTAAGTACTTTTCTATGTCCGTTCAAGGAAGAATGATTGTTTTAGAGGTGGAGAATGTGATGACCCGATAGGTTATCTAGAATTTTAAACCCTAATTCTGTGTTTTGAAGCCTCCAATAGTTTCTTTAAGCTTTCTCGATTTGCATGTGCAGTCCAAGCGTTTTACCGGAAGGCTTTTATGTTAAGGATT
The DNA here is from genome assembly GCA_005239525.1 of Nicotiana knightiana. NCBI lineage: Eukaryota > Viridiplantae > Streptophyta > Magnoliopsida > Solanales > Solanaceae > Nicotiana > Nicotiana knightiana. The sequence continues at coordinate 47,384 of ML439391.1, forward strand.
GATAAAATATGAAAATTTACCTTTAAAATCTATTTGAGTTGACTTCGGTCAGCATTTTGAGCAAACGGACCCGGATCCATGTTTTGATTATCCCTATGGGTTTGTATCGTGATTTGGGACCTGGACGCATGCCCGTAATAGAATTCGGGGGTCCCTAGCTCGAGTTATCACTTTTTGTCAAAATTTTGAAGTTTAAAGGCTTAATGAATTTCATGGTTTGACAAAAGTTTGACTTGTCTGCAAAAGTTGGGAAAAACAGAGTTGGTTTGAGGTGATTCAGACGCCCGGTTATTAAAATAGGAATTCTAAAGCTTCATTGAAAATTTCATTTGATTTGGTGTCCGATTCATAGTTCTAGGTGTTATTTTGGCGATTTGATCGCGATCAAGTTCGTATAGTATTTTTGGACTTGTGTGCATGTTAGGTCTGAAGCCCAGAGGGCTCGGATGAGTTTCAGATAGGCCACAGAGTGAGTTTGGACTTAGAAAAGTAGTTGATGTTCTTCAGTTCTGGTGCAGGCCTCAGACCTTGCAATTGCGAGGGCCAGACCTCGCAATTGCGAGGTAAGGCTTCGCATTTGCGATAAGCAGGCTCACTGTCAGGTTCGCAGTTGCGAGCTATGTCCTCGCAATTGCGAAGAATAGCTGCGCACCACAGGTTTGCATTTGCGAACAATTACTGTTGATACCCAATTTTCCAAATAATATTTTAAAACGCATATATACTTTCAAAACTATGCATTAGCATCAATTGATATTTTTCCATAATTTCTACATTTTAAAATTAATTTATCCCAATATTTTATTTATGTAAATAATTACAAAATTTCATCACAAATGACTTTATAACATTTCATGATTTAACTTTGCATCTTATAGTCATATTAAGTCCAAATTATTTCACAAATGGCCAGATTTACACTTTTGGTTACAATTGCAATAACTTTGCAATTATAGCCCATGCATCCATTATTGCATTATTTTACCAGAAAATGACTCATTGTATTTTTAAAATTTTGAGTAATTATGGTAAAATATTTCTATGCATGAAAAATATTTTTTATAATTTGCTAATTATTTTATAAATTAATTTTTATCAATTACTTGGGTATTTAATAAATGACACCTTTTATTTTCAGACCTAACCCCTCAAATCAGCCCAAAAACCCCTCTAATATTCAACCCTAATGTTGGCCCAAACCCCTTAGGCCCAAATATAAACCTGCCCGACCCAATACCTCCCATTCAATCGTGGCCGTTGATCCTTCAGATCAACAGTCCATATCCATCCTTACCATAATTAATCCTAACATACCCCCTAACCCTTCTCATTTCTTTCCATCACCCGATGTCATCATCTCCCTCTTCTCTCAACTCTCCCTCGACCTAACCCTAGTTCTAAACGCCGTCACCGGCAAAAACCTCCCCCTTATGACATTTCTATGCCTTCTCCGACCAGACCTGGTCTTCTACACGCCATGGCTATTCGATTTCTTGGATCCTTAAGAAGATCTCGAGGAACCCCAACTGGTTCTAGTTTGAAATATTGTTTATCAGCCTGTCTTAGGTCATTTTTTCGCCTCTGATTAAGAACTTCTTCTTATTTATTACAGATTTATGGGTTCTTGACCTATTCTCTCATCTCTATTACTTTTCTGAAAACCCTAGTCTGTTATTGTCAGTCCATCTCAGATCTGTATAGATCTGGGATGATTCGAGCACTTTTACGTGTTTTCCTGTAAAAATCTCTTGTTTAATTAACTATTCCGACTTTTTATCACTCTTCCTAAGCTAGGGTTCATCCCAAACTGTTTTTAAAGATTTTTCTGAGTTCTCAATGTTTAGGTATTTGTTTCTTAATCATTTTGACTGATTTTAATATGGTTGTTCAAACCGTAGTCGATTCTGTGATGTACTGGTTTTCTTCAATTTCTGTTTCGATATTTTTGATACCAGTTGTATTACTTTACTCTATCTTTTTAACTTAAATATTTTTTCTTGTTAAATCCAGTATTTTTTTAGTTTTTTCCTAATTAATCTCTATTAGGGTTCAAACCTGCTTTCCGACTAAGTTCTATATTTTTTGAGGTCTTACTTAGTTTAACTTCTATTTATGAAATTTGGGTGATTCTTTTGGTAAAACCAGTATTCTTTGAATATCCTTACTGATTATTACCTATTATTTTGCCCTGTTAAGTTTGTGTGCATAGATCCTGTTGGTTTCCTTATTTGTAATATTAACTGGTCACACTTGCCTTAATTACTCGTCCGCATGATTTTGTGATATATACTAATCCTTTATTTGGTCTGATTTGAATCTTGCCTTAACTAAACTCTCTTGTTGTTACCGTTGATCAATTGCCCGTAATTAAAGGATCTATTCCGGACTCCCTTTTGTTAATTGATGATGTGATCCTGTGATTGCCCTTAATTGACTGATTTCTGATTCTTTTACCTTGTTTTTCCTACTCCTAAAGTGCTATAAATACACTCTTGTTTTACCCCTCAAACACGAACAATTAGTTCAGATTACACACACACACTCAAATTCTCTCTTCTTTCTTGCTACTTGTGCTAATTACTTGTCTAGCCGGCTGAAAGCCAAGGCTAGACTGTGGAATTCTAGTTGCTTTACATTCTACACTTTGCTTCCTTAACTGGTACGTTCTTATTTCAGTTCTGAAACTCACCCTATGTGCTCCATGTCTGTTAATCCATGTCTCCTTCTGCACTAGCTTAATGACTTCTATATTTAATTGCCTTTCCTGTTTACTGCTTTACTCAGCATGCTTAATTTTTGTCCTTCTTTTGTTCAAGTGTGTAATAAGCATGCCTAGGTCTCACTTTTCATTTTTGGTACTTGGCCAGCATGTTTATTTAGTTCCTGATTACCTCCCTTAACTAGTATGCTCATGTTAGTGTTATAGACTTTTAATATATTTGGTTGATCCTAATTGGCATGAATAATTCTGTGTAATACACCCCTGCCTTCAACATGACCATTCCCATACTATGTCTTTATGTTTTACTGCCTATTACCATTTTAGTTTCAAGCATGAATGACTTGTCAAGTATCTGAATCAGTAGTTTGTGTTTAATTGACTCATATTTGTTCTGTGCATCTATTGTTCCATATGCTTCTCCTCTTATCCTGTTTATGTGTTTTCTTTCTGATTTTGAGCGCTCTATGTTCCCGATCTCCTGATCCTTGTTTGTAAATTTATGAGTCTTCACTTAGAACTAAGTAATAAATGGCTTTTGAATCTGGGCACTCTAAGTTTTGTGATTGTATGTTGAATCTTTTTTCTTCCCAGAATGGCTTAAAAAAAATTGCTTTTTTTTTACTCTTAGCATTTCCTTTGAACTATTTCCATTCCTGAAATCCTTTTTCACTCCTAAAAGTTTTACTTTTACACTGTTTTACTAAGTTATTCCCACTATGTCAAGCACTCTCACTTCTACTCTTAGATTGCTTAAGTTCTGCCCCTCCAATGTGTGTACTGCCTAGGAATCCATGAGATTCCTCCGAAATCTGGCATACTGGGGCTGGCCTTTTCCACACTGCACATAATCACTTCCCTACTCAAAGGGTCTTGGTGTGAGCATTGCCCGGGGTCCCTGAGGTCCTTAGGGAACTTTGACACACCAGGACAGCCTATTGGCTTGAGACTTTGGCATCTTGGACTGTTTTGGAGGTCTAGTATTTCCCTGTTCACTTTGAGCCTATCTCAGGCTCCCTATAGCATAACTTATATTTATGATGTAATTCATTTATCTATGGTCTGTAATAATAGCCTTTGTAAACAGATATTGGGGAAATTAGTAATGGGGAAGGATTCGTATATGAATTTTTGTAGGGAGACCGGGTATAAATCATGCTTTAAGTTTATATTGTGTTTACTTGCATTAGAAATACTGCGTTAGGACTGTGTACGTATTCACTTTATATCATGTCTACATCGCCTAAGTCAACAACTGTCCTGTCTATAAGAATGTTTAAAAGCATGTTCAACACCTAGACAACCATGTTTATAGGACGTATTAAAACTCAAACTGTTTGCTTTCCTTTAGTCAATTTCCAGAATTCTTTTTGCATTTTAGACAACATGTTATAGGGTATCCCTGAACCATGCCTAGACAAGACTATAGGTAATTAAGGCCTTATAAAAATTGTAAAACTATGCTTTGTTTATTTGTGATTGCCCAGATTCAACAGGTTCTAAAAAATCAGTAGGCAAACTGATTAGGTCTTTACCGTATCGCCTAAATATATGCTGCACATTCTTTGTTTGTCATGCTCACCTAGATATCCTATTTTAGGACTTTTTCTGGAACATTTGAAATCTTGTTGTTTGAGACGTGCTAACTGCCTGCTTATTTGGGAAGGTAAACATGAGCCCTTAGTTGTTGTCTAACTTGACAATCCTATTTGTTCTTTGTTGTCGCTTAGATTTTCCCTTTTAAACACTTTAGAAGAGTCTAGAACTACCTAAAATAGAGGTCTTAAACACCTCCGGGACCACAAGGAAGGGACGGGTAATGCACGCTTAGAGTTCGTTTAATTAAAACTGCTTATACAATCGCTAAGGGGAGGGTAATCTGGTAGTAAAAGGATATGATGACCTGTGCGTTAATGCCATGTGTAACTCCTCTAGTTGAGGAAGGATTACCGGGCATTGTAAAGATGTGATCCTGTAGGTTAATAACTTAGACTTCCCTATCTTTATACATATGTGTGCTTAGATTGCTTACCGTTTAAAACTCCCTTTATCTTATTTACATATGTGTGCTTAGACTGCTTATCTATTAAATGACTAATTCACTAAGTTTGGCTGGGACCCACCATTGTGGACCTCGAGGGGTGCCTAACACCTTTCCCTCAGGGTAATTTCAAGACCTTACCAATCTCTGGTAATGTAGACTGGTTTCATGAGTTACTTGCATCAGGTGACCTAACACACCTTAAAATCTGTTAGGTGGTGAATCTTTAATTTCTATACCCCTTTCCCAAAAGGAAACAAGTTGTTCCAATGAATATCGAAACCCGATTTCACGAGAAAAAGAGGGCACGACAATTAATTTGCAATTGCGAAGTGGATTAGAGGAAACTTGGTCGCATTTGCGAACAATTGGGTCACATTTGAAGTGTCGCCCAGTTCGTATTTGCGAACAAATCATCTCATAGCAGAAATGTTGGGACTTCGCATTTGCAAAGAAAATCTCGCATTTGCGGGGTTCGCAATTGCGAACCCCAAGTCGCAATTGCGACATCTGTTCGTGTTCAAAAGCTGAGTTAGACATGATTTTCCTCATTCTTTCAAAATTTCAAACTTAGAAACCCTAGAGGCGATTTTTCCAAGAGCTCTTCTTCCCCAATTCATTGGTAAGTGATTCTAACCTACTTTCTTTTAATTTTCAATTACTTTTCATAAGATTTCAACCTAAAATCTAGGATTTTCATGGTGGAAATTGGGGGCTTGGGAAGAATTAGGGATTTTTGTAAAATTGAAATTTAGACCTCAAATTGAGGTCATATTTCGAAACAAAATACATAATTGAGCTCGAGGGTAAATGGATAATCGGGTTTTGGTCCGAATTTCGGGTTTGGACCAAGAGGGACCGAGAGTTGATTTTGGTGACTTTTTCAATAATGACCTAAATTGAACCTTTTTCATTCGTGGGTATTTACTAAGGCTTATTTTGAATCGTTTGATTGATAATTTGCTAGATTTGGTTTGTTCGGAGACTTGTTTGAAAGGTAAAGCCGTGGTTGATCCTTGGAGCGAGGTAAGTGTCGTGGTTAACCTTGACTTGAGGGATTAGGACTTGTTTGTTATGTGCTACTTGTTCAAATGTTGGGTACAACGTATATGTGAGGTGACGAGTACTTAGGCTTTGTTGTTGGGTTAAACATGCAGGTGAGACTTGTTCCTTGTAATTTCTTTCTTTCTTTGATCATGAAATCCATGCTTAGACTAGTTAATTACTAAATTGATCGTTCTTTCCGTATTTTTTGGCTATTTGTGATAATTGAGTATCGTTTTTGAAGTAGAGATTGATTGTGGAACCATGGTTTACATAAAACTTGATCTTGCTTATTCTATTTCCCTGTTGTTATATGTTCATTGTTATATGGTATGGGAGAGTGTTAATGCACAAAGGGTGATGCCGTGCCGTATTTGAGAGTTAATGCACAAATGGTGATGTTGTGCCATATCTGAAAGTTAATGCACGAAGGGTGATGCTGTTCCATATTTGTGAGTTAATGCACGAAGCGTGAGTCGTGTCGTATCGATTATTTCATGATGAAATTGAGAGTAAAGCACGAAGGGTGATGTCGTGTCGTATTTATCATTTTATGGTGAGATTGGGAGTAAAAACACGAAGGGTAATGTCGTCTCATTATTACTGTTTCATGGTGAGGTTGAGAGTAAAAGCACGAAGGGTGCGTGTAGTTTTATTCATTATGTTTTGTTCGTTTTGTTGGTTGAGGGTTTATTGATTGATTCTTGTTATCATTCCCTATTTTAGTTACCGTATCGTGTACCCTTGTCGCATGTCCCCTCCCAATAGTACTTGTTAAATTCTATATTTGTTGTCATGTTGTGTGTATATTTCCGTCTGTACAAGTTTAATTACATGGGTGTCCTGTCATAGCCTCGTCACTACTTTGTCGAGGTTAGGATCGACACTTACGGAGTATATTAGGTAGGTTGTACTCATACTACACTCTGAACTTCTTGTGCAGATTTTGGTACTGGTCCCAGCTGTACGTGAAGCGTATCAGCTCGGATTGGCATTTGGATACTCGAGGTAGATCTGCTAGCGTCCGCAGACCTTGAAGTCCCCTTCCATTTCTCCAATTTATGTTTCTTTCATTCGAGACAGTTGTATTTATTTGAAACTCTATTTATAGAGACTCTAGAAGCTCGTGAACTTGTGACTCCAGATCCGGGTTGTACTTAGATATTATTGGTATTCATGTCATTTTCGCACTCTGTTTTAGTTTCATTTCGATTTAATTGGTTTTACTTATTCAAATTGATTAAAATTGGCTTAAAGATTTTCTAACGTTGGCTTGCTTAGCAAATGAAATGTTAGGCGCCATCACGATCCCGAATGTGGGAATTCCAGGTCGTGACAGTTGTGTTAGAAAGTTATGTTAGAAAGTGTATATTTAGCTCCTTAAAGACCATGTTTATATAGGTATTGCTCCAACGACTAGTTAATGGCTAGTAAAGGCTAGTTTGACTCTATTAATTGTGAAATAACTTACTAAATAATAAATAAATATAATGATTTGTCAAAGAAAAAAGATTTTCCAAGTCAATATAAATATTACCTTTTGAGATATCACTAATTTTCCAGCAGGTCCAACATGGCAGGCCCCTTCTTTATCTTCCTGGAACTAACGTGTTTCCCATATCTCATCTTTTTATCCATTTTATGTGACAAATAATAAACAAGTCAACTTTAATTCTCTCTTCATCGCTTCTTGAATTATCTTCTCTTCTAAAAAAAAAGGTAGAAAAATAAAAAAGGAACGGAACATGTAGATTTTTAGGGTTGTTTCTTAGTGCATGCTTGTGTAAATTTAAATTCAAAAATAAGAATGACTGAAAAAATCTTTTTTTCCTGAAAAGAAAAAATGATGGGTTTAATATATTTTTTGTGGGAGAATCACTAATTTTTTGAGATATCTATGCTTTCTGATTCCTTTGTAGGAGGAGCAATAATTTGGTTGAAGCTGATTAATCTAGCATTTCACTGTTGTGCAGTGATACAAAACTCAACTTTACATTTACCTTTTTATTTTGGTATTGCTGCAGGGGCCCATCTGTAATTTTTTTTAGGTTTGAAGCAGGGGCGACTAGAGGGTCAAGCAACTAAAGCAATTTTTTTAGGCCCCAAAATTTTGGGGGCTTCAAAATTATTGGATCCCCAATTTTATTTTATTTTTTGTATTTTATTTTTTTATGTGTTCAATATTTGCATTGAAGCCCCGACTAATTTAATTTCGCGCAGCCTAAAGCCTAGTAGAAAAGAAATTACACTATAACATGATATCATCCATAAGGCTCAATCCTAAAATATCTGATAAAGTAGGTTAAATCATATCCATTCCACCGCGTTCTTTGGAGGTGGAGCCTAATTTTTATCAATAATAGATTTATAAGTTAGCCTTTTTAAAGAAAAAAATGAATATTTCAAAATAGAAAAGTAAAATCATATCATGTCATATCATATATATTATTATATTAATATTATAAGTGGGAAGCCACAAAATAAAAGTTAAAATACTAAAATATATCCATAAATAGTTGAATGGCCTTTTTAACCTTCAATCTATAATATATTTTTACTATTCGTGTACAAAAATGTAATGTATTTCAACATTTTACGGTTGAATAAGGAATCATAAGTTATCTACTAGCAAGACAACAAATAGATTCGTAATTATAATGTACAATAAATTAGCCATTGACGCAAGTAAGGTGCATGCACCTTTTTCTTGGCGCAAATTACAGATGTGAACTTAATGTATCATGTGTATGACATTTGTAACGGATATGAAGAAACCCAACAGACTTTTGAGGTCTAACTCATTAATTCCAACGTGTCTTTTGAATTTGTACAGAATCCTTAGACATACTTTTTGGCTCACAAGTACATATAGTTATCAACCCTAAAGGGTAGCTCAACTGGTAAAGGCCCGAGGACAAAGTCCTTCAGGTAGCCAGTTTGAGCCCCCGCAGGGCCACTGAATGCATTACAAACTGGCCGGGTCTCCAGGGTCCCGTGGAACTAACCGTGCACCCGCTTTAAAATAGCGGGACTCGGTGGGTATAGCTAGTCGGGATCGCAAAGCGATGCTTGGAAACCACGGCACAAAAAAGGTATATATAGTTATGTGCTTCACAAGATTTTTCTAACGCCACCTGATATTGTTTTACTTTTGATAGCAATTGATATTTGCTTATCTGGTTAAGATAGTGAACAGTGATGGTGGCCTGGTCATAAGAATTATCATCATCTTCATTATCAAGGGTAGGAAAAATAAAAAATCCGATGACCCTCATCATTGTTGTATATATACTTCAGCAAGTTAGCAATAAAAAGTTTTCATTAGAGTTAGCAATGTATCATATTTAATTATTGCATCGCTTGTTTATTTAGATACTACTATTTGTATTAACTGATAACTTTGTAAAGGTTGATGCAATGCTGAAACAAAGAGATGTACGACGTTTATCCAGTACTCTTTATTGAAAGTGCATGTATTTCTGTTTTGGAGTTAGTATTTCAGTAATGAAAGTAGCTATAATCATCACGTACTTTTAAACGCGTAGGGCGAGAGTAGATGTACATATGTTGTGCTTTATTCGGAGATTTTGTGGATATATATATATTTACTCTGTTATGTTTGGTCAGTTGTTTTAATGTTCTTCTATATGTTTTAGCAAGAATAGTTTTTTCTAATTACATTAGATGTATTTTACATGCTTCTACCATCAAATGTGGAGTAGAAAATTCATTCGACATATCTCATATACCATTATGGATCTATATTATCTTAATTAGCTTTACGTATTTTCTCAGTGGCAAATATACTGTCCTCTTATGATGTAATTCATTTATCTATGATCTGTAATAATAGCCTTTGTAAACAGATATTGGAAAAATTAGTAAAGGGGAGGGATTCGTATATGGATTTTTGTAGGGAGACCGGGTAGACATCATACTTTAGGTTTATATTGTGTTTACTTGCATTAGAAATCCTTCTTTAGGACTGTGTCTGTATTCGCTTTACATCATGTCTACATCGCTTATGTCAATAATCGTCCTGTCTATAAGAATGTTTAAAAGCAATTTCAGCACCTAGGCAAGCATGTTTATAGGACGTATTAAAACTCAAACTGTTTGCTTTCCTTTAGTCAATTTCCAGAATTTTATTTGCATTTTTAGACAACATGTTATAGGGTATCCCTAAACCACGCCTAGACAAGCCTATATATAATTAAGGCCTTATAAAAATTATAAAACTATGCTTTGTTTATTTGTGATTGCCCAAATTCAACAAGTTCTAAAAAATCAGTAGGCAAACTGATTAGGTCTTTACCGTTTCGCCTAAACATATGCTGCACATTCTTTGTTTCTCATGCTCACCTAGATATCCTTCTCTAGGACCTTTTCTGGAACATCTGAAATCTTGCTGTTTGAGACGTGCTAACTGCCTGCTTATTTGCGGAGGTAAACATGAGCCATTAGTTATTGTCTTACTTGACAGTCCTGTTTGTTCTTTGTTGTCGCTTAGATTTTCCCTTTTAAGCACTTTTGGTAGAACTACCTAAAATAGAGGTCTTAAACACCTCCGGGACCACAAGAAAGGGACGGGTAATTCACGTTTAGAGTCCATTTAATTAAAACTGCTTATACAATCGCTAAGGGGAGGGTAATCCGGTAGTAAAATGATATGATGACCTGTGCGTTAATGCCATGTGTAACTCCTCTAGTTGAGGAAAGATTACCGGGCAATGTACAGATGTGATCCTATAGGTTAATAACTTTGGACTTCCCTATCTTTATACATATGTGTGCTTAGACTGCTTACCTTTTAAAACTCCCTTTATCTTATTTACATATGTGTGCTTAGACTGCTTATTTATTAAATGACTAATTCACTAAGTAAGTTTGGTCGGGACCCACTATTGTGGACCTCGAGGGGTGCCTAACACCTTTCCCTCAGGGTAAATTCAAGACCTTACCCAATCTCTGGTAATGTAGACTGGTTTCATGAGTTACTTGCATCAGGTGACCTAACGCACCTTAAAATCCGTTAGGTGGCGATTCTTCAATTTCTATACCCCTTTCCCAAAAGGAAACGATTTGTCCCAATGAATGTCGAAACCCGATTTCGCGAGAAAAAGGGGGCACGACAGCATGCCGACTATGGTGGAGACTTTAGGCTTCTACCATAACAAACTTGCTTTTTTGTAAATTAGTCTTGAGCATGCTTCTTTTGTTAATACGTGGGCACCCTCTCCCTTGCCCCTTATGTGAATTTAATTGCCCGTTTTGAGCATTTATGATATCCTTTACTGTAAAAACTGAATTATTTCTTTGTTTTCCTTTCTTAAACATCTTTCAATTATTAAATACCACATTTATTATTTTCCTAACGTGCAAATACGTGACAACATGCTATTTACTGTTGCATAAATCATGCTCAACATCATATTCCACTCGTGCGTAATCAATCCTATAGCAACACTTGATGAGTGGTTGCACTCTTCCTATATATCACTTTGTAAATTCGGAAAGGCTTATTTGCGGTAAAACTAGTCGATCAACGGTGAAATCGATGGTTCCGTGCCTTTTCCCCTCAAGTTGTCCACTTGAGGGTACCAGTCTAGACCCTCATAGCAACCTTACTTTGATTATAATTGTACATGCATCATGGTCAAACTTAGTCAAGTTAGTATGTTGTCCACACAATAACCCTTTAAGACAAACCTTATCCAAAAGTCCACCGGGGTTTCCATAATCCCAACGGACGCAACCACGTTTTGTGCATTAATTTGGAGAACTAAATGCCAATATGCTAATCATCGATATATAAATAGTCGAATCTGGAGGGGGAAAGGGCCTAACCTTATTTTTTTTTGCAGAAAATGAGGCACGAGGTCCCCAAGTTCGGCATGGTCCAAAATATACTCCCACTGCTACTAGACTGGTGGGAAGATCTTTCCTCAAGTGACAAAAAACATGTGAAGAAGGTCCTGGGAAATTTGCCTTCTCTGTTAGACATCCAGCCAAATAACATATTGATAGAAGCTGCAACCATGTTCTGGGATCGTGAAAAATTAGTGTTTCTCTTCGGGGATATAGAAATGACCCCGTTCCTAGAAGAAATCCGGGGATTTTCTGGGCTACCTTGGGACAACCTTGGGTTATTGGTACCAGAAAATCGCACTGGTAGGGAATTTCTAAAAATGATGTGTCTGAAAAAGAACGCCGATTTGGAATGCTTAAAGAAATATTATATACCATTTGACTAATTGTATGAGAGATACGGTCATAGCAAGTCCTACCGTATTTTCCATGATGATTTTTCCATCACTTCCTTGGGACATATTCATCGCAGAGTTTTCGTGTTCATTGTTTGCTTCTTGGGTATGATAGTGTTCCCGACGAAAAGGGAAAGAATTCACACTAGATTGGCTATGGTCACCAAGACTCTAATGGAAGGAATCGAGGGACAAACATACACCATAGTCCCTATGATTATAGCTGATATCTACCGGGCTTTGGACCACTGCCAGAAAGGGTCCAAACATTTCGAGGGTTGCAATTTGCTGCTGCAGTTGTGGTTAATGGAGCATCTCCAAAAGGGTCAATATCGCCAGGAGCTTCCACGAAGGGCGTGGAATGACCATATTGCCTTCCATCACCATAAACAGATGACTTATATTCCGGACAGGTTTGCTCAACCAGAGAGTGATAAGGAATGGGTGAAGTTCTTCGACAATTTGATTGAGGATAAGGTTCAGTGGATGTTTGAATGGTTCCCTACTGACGAGTTTATCATCAGGTCTAGGGTTGATCCTCACTTAGTGTTGATCGGGTTAAGGGGAATATACCCTTATGTTCCCATCAGGGTTATGAGGCAGGCAGACAAGAAGCAGATTATACCGCGGGTCGCAAAGATAAGTCACTTCCAGGCAGATTTTTAGGATGACGACATCCCTTACAAGTGTCAAGCTCAACATATGTGGCACTCAAAGATTATTGTGGAAAAAGACACCATCGAGCCAGACAGGTATCATGCGGGACATGCACCCTTTTACCCGGCATGGTTGGAGGATAACTTAGTTGGGAGAGTTGAGCCAGGAATCGGTCGGGGAAACAGGGTCATAGACGAAGATGCAGAAACCCAAGTAAAGTACAACAAGTTGCGCAAGAGAATTCATGACTCCGAGGCCGAACATCAGGAGATACACGAGACAAACAAGAGATTAATCAGGGAATGGAGGGAAATGGCTATCACCTCCAATGAACGGATAGAATATCTGGAACAGGGTTTGATGGAGCTAGAAGGAAAGATAAGAAAGAGGGTCGCCGACTTCCAGAATGCTGAAGGAAGCGAGGAAGGACATCTGGAAAGAGTATACCTGTTGTTGGGCATGTACGAACTAGGGGACCTGGTTGATGGAGTCAGAAAGATCAAGCCCGGGGAAGGTCCTTCTAGGACCAAGTAGATTAGATTTACCTACTTTCCTAAATGTAATAAGGCCAAATGACAGTAGTGACTTATCTTTTATTATCTTAGTATCGTGCTGGATTCATCTATTTTTATATTAATGAAATAAGGCAATTATTGGCATCTAAGTTCTCCAAAACAACTTGTCGCTAGGCCTACCTCGGGCACAATGTGGCTCCCAAAATAGGACGCGAATTTACATTCCGCAATATGTGTTTAAATACTGAAATACTCTTTCAGAATTCTTACTGACTTGTCTACCTTTTGTTTTTCTTTCTTTCTTTCGATTATTCCCATTCCCCAAAGGTTGATTCACGCATACTGGCATCATCAGTTTATTACACAAGAGCCAGGGGACCTCCACCTTCTCCTCCTCCTAGTCCACCAAAAGGCAAAGGGAAAGTAAAGATGGATGATTTGAACGACACCAGAAAAGACAACAACACACATGTTGAATATGCAGAAGCTTCTGATGGCCGAAGTACTCAGGCCCCAAATGATGTAGTATCACGACTTGAGCAGAAAATACTAGAACTCCAGGTTGAGCTTGAGTAGGTCCGGAGCTTAGCAAATCTATCCCTCACACTCAATATCCCAGATGTCAACCATTCAAACACTCAGAATCCGCACCACCGCAAAACACACCCAACAAGCACCTACAGAATCCTCCTGCACCTCACCATTATACAACTCCACCACAAAACCAAGCTATCCCACCACAGTACCAGCAAAACACCTACCACACTCCACAAAACACCCCGCCAGTCATTCCTGAACCCCAGAATTCCACCAATGATCACCATTGTACGCAAACTCCCGGTCACCAAAACAAACCTATATACGTGGAAACCCTACCTCACTCCACTCAGCTCGTATCCTATACACCGGAATCCTTTGAGAAGGACCTTCTCATTAAGAACCTGGCTGAAGAGCTCAAGAAGTTGACAAGTCGCGTTCAAGGCGTCGAAGGAAGCAAAGTGGTAGAAGGTCTGAACTATGAAGACCTATGCATACAACCCGATGTAGAACTGCCGGAGAATTACAAACCTCCCAAGTTCGAAATGTTTGATGGAACAGGTGATCCCAGGGTTCACCTGAGGACTTATTGTGACAAGCTTGTAGGGATCGTAAAGGATGAAAGGATCCGAATGAAGCTTTTCATGAGGAGTCTTATAGGAGATGATTTATCCTGGTACATCAGCCAGGATCCTAAGAAGTGGGCCAACTGGGTGAGTATGGCGTCTGACTTCATGGACAGATTCAGGTTTAACACAGAGAATGCGCCGGATGTCTTCTACATTCAGATCTTAAAGAAGAAGCCCACTGAGACCTTCCGCGAGTATGCCACTCGTTGGAGGTCAGAAGCAGCCGAAGTCAGGCCGACATTGGACGAGGAACAGATGAATAAATTCTTCGTCAGAGCACAGGATCCGCAGTACTATGAAAGATTGATGGTTATTGAAAACAACAAGTTCTCCGATATCATCGAACTCGGAGAAAGGATTGAAGAGGGCATTAAAAGCGGTATGGTAACAAACTTTGAGGAATTGTAGACCACAAACAAAGCACTGCAGTCAGGGGGTATATCTAAGAAGAAAGATGCAGGAACAGTAATGGTCGCCCAATGACCTAAAACTCCACTTATATATCAAACTTACCCACTTACATACCAAGCACCTCCACCCACATATCAAACATCACCTCTAAGATATTCCCAACCAGCCACTGCTTATCACATATATAATTCCCAACCCTCTCACTTTCAGTTACCTCCAAATCGTCCAAACTACCCAAGACCTCGGCCTAACTTTGACTGCAGACCACCTAAACAATACACTGCCATTGCCGAACCCATTGCCCAGCTGTATGAAAGGCTGAAGGATGCTGGTTACATCAACCCTATCCCTGTTGCGACCATGGAGAACTCATCCCAATGGGTCAAACCAAATAAGACCTTTGCATATCATTCTGGCATGAAAGGGCACACCATTGACGAGTGCCAAACACTGAAGGATAAGATCCAGACCTTGATTGATAATAAGGTCATTCAGGCCAAAGAAGCTACGTCCAACATTCGCAATAACCCCCTTCCAGATCACAGGGGTGAAAGTATCAATGTGATAGAGACCGATGAGGAGTGGGATCCCGAGGGATCGATTGGACTTATCAAAGTGGGTGACAATCCTAAGAAACTTGCAGCCACGCTCAATCCTATTATAGTACAAATACAGTCGCCAATGGAGGTTGAGGTAGCTGTATCAGTTCCATTTGAAATTGAGATAGCACTCCCCGCAGCTGCGCATGTTCCATCCGAAGTGGAAGTAGCCACACCTTTCACAATAACAGTGTCAACCACGCCTCCTTTAAACACCAAGGCTATACCCTGGGATTATGTGGGCGAATCTAGAAGAAGAGGAAAGAACAAAATAGAAGAATCCGGCGCAACACAAGGAATGACCAGAATGGGAAGAGTCTATACACCAGAGCATTTGGGAGAATCCAATAAGCAGGCTTCTAACAGACCGACCGTTATTGAAACAGGCCCGGACGACCTTTGGAGGAAAGTTCAAGCAAAGGTATTCAGTCACCCATCATTTGAACAAGGCTCCTGCTCAGATATCTATCCTGCCACTGCGACATAATTTAGAAGTGCACATGAATGCTCTCTTAAAGGTGTTAAGTGAGGCATATGTACCTAACAACACCACTGGAGGAGAAATGGCCAATATGGTAGGACAGGTGCTGGAAAGTCACAAAATCACCTTCCACGAGGACGAGCTACCACCCAAGGGTTTGAATAATAACAGGGCACTACACATTACCGTGCAATGTAAGGACAATTTCATTGCCAAAATTCTGATAGATGGGGGATCCAGTCTCAATATTTTCCCATTGACAACACTGAAGAGGTTGGGCAAAGGCCTATATGAAATACGAGAAGGGACTATGAATGTGAAGGCATTTGACGGGTCTCAGAGAGCTACCATTGGAGAGATCAATCTCTGTCTACAGATGGGGACTACATGGTTTGATGTCGAGTTCCATGTGCTGGATATATCTGCATCATACAATCTGTTGTTGGGACGGCCCTGGATACATGCCGCTGGGTCTGTAGCGTCAACTTTGCATCAGGTAGTGAAGTTCGAGTGGAACCACCAAGAGGTGATTATCCATGGAGATGGGAGAAACCCCATTTACAACCGTCAGACTATCTCGGTGGTTGAGAACAGAAGAAGGCTCGGGGGAGAAACTTATCATCACATCGAGCGGGTCAATGCGATCGAGAAAGATAAGTGGTGGAGTAGTAAGATAGAAAGTATGCTAGTGTAGAGAGGATATGAACCCGACAAGGGTCTTGACAAAAACCTTCAGGGTATCTCCAAACCATTACAGTTGAAACATCATGGTACAACCTTTGGGATAGGGTATCAGTACACCTGGCGAGAATACAATGACTGGTCACAACCATGGCGTGGTCCGTACTATCCACTTGAACAACCTGTACTGCGCCTGAGTTAGACTTTCTGGCAGACCGACATCATATGGGGATCAGAGAAGGAAGAAGCACTGACCGCCTTGAGGAACTTGTTACTGGAGGATGAAGACATGAACTGTTGTGTAATTGTTGAGGAGGAAGAGGAGGAAGGCCCTACCATCCGAGCTATGGAGAAAGGATCATTCCTCAAGAATTGGACTGTCAGACCATCTAGGTGCCGACGAGTCTCGGGGTAGCAAGGCTGAACAACATTGCTTGTTTTGTTGTTTTCTAAGAAAATGATTTCCTTTTTTGCATTTGTATCTCCAGCTTTCCAAAAACGTTTTTCAAATTATTGAAAATTGCTGTTATGTTTTAATGGATCGATATTTATTATTACCATTTTCTCTCATATCTTTATCTATACAACATTATTATTTCCTGTCTGATGAACCAACAACTGTGACATGTAATGAGGCAACACAATTCAATAAACTTTTTATTTTCCACCATTAGAAACTGGGGCATAATTTTGAGGAGGACTCTCAAAATTCTACGACAGAAAAAGTCGCAATGCCTTGGATTGTGTCACAGTCACTGGTTGATCTAACCAATTTTCTACGAAACATATTTTTTTCTATGACTTTAAAAAATATGCATGCTTGATTGTGAAATAACTCTGTTTAGCAAACGCTACCCCCAATGATTTGAACATGATCTTCAGACTAAGCAAAGCAAGTCAAGCAAGCCGACAGAGGCACGAACCGACCTCCCCTCTCACAGAACTCACAATTTTTCTTTGAATGCAGGAACAAAGAATATGCACACCTCGGAATCACAACCTTCATGACAACCACAATACTGAATCTACTGCCCAAGAATACTCTGCTATCATCTGCTATTTGCTTTATCTGCATGGGACTAAGCCCTGTCCCGAAATCTTGCATGAGACTAAGATCTGCCTTCATTTGCATGGGACTAAGCCCTGTCCCGAATATTTCATGAGACTAAGCTCTGTCTCCATATCTGCATGAGGCTAAGGCTAGCCTCCATATTTGCATAAGGCTAAGCTCTACCTTCATTTGCATGAGACTAAGCCCTATCCCGAATCTTTCAGGAGACTAAGCTTTGTCTCCATATCTGCATGAGGATGAGCCCTGCCTCCATATTTGCATAAGGCTAAGATCTTCCTTCATTTGCATTGGACTAAGCCATGTCCCGAAATCTTTCATGAGACTAAGCTCTATCTCCATATCTGCATGAGGCTAAGCCCTGCCTCCATATTTGTATAAGGCTATGCTCTGTCATTTGCATGGGACTTAGCCTTGTCTCGAAATCTTGCATGAGGCTAAGCTCTGTCTCCATATATGCATGAGGCTAAGCCCTGCCTCCATATTTGAATAAGGCTAAGCTCTGCCTTCATTTGCATGGGACTAAGCCCTGTCCCGAAATCTCGCATGAGACTAAGCTCTGTCTCCATCTGCATGAGGCTAAGCCCTGCCTCCATATTTGCATAAGGCTAAGCTCTGACTTCATTTTCATGGGACTAAGCCCTGTCCTGAAATCTCGCATGAGACTAAGCTCTGTCTCCATCTGCATGAGGCTAAGCCCTGCCTCTATATTTTCATAAGGCTAAGCTCTGCCTTCATTTGCATGGTACTAAGCCCTATCCTGAATCTTGCATGAGGCTAAGCTCTGCCTCCCATTTGCATTTCTTGCCGAGACTAAGCGCTGTCTCTCCGACACTATCCATTTTGCTCTCCTTTCGGGCTAAGCTCTGCCCTCAACTCACATGACTAATGTTAATTTTAGCATCATATTATTGCATCTCATGGGATGAAATGCCGCCAACTTGTCCAAAAGGCGTCATATTCTGAAGGCATCATCCTCATAGCCGGAAGACACCATGTCATGGCCTGAGGATCTCTCAAATTTGCATATCATTATTCAAAGGCGTCATGGTTCGGAGGTACCATTTTCAAGGCCCGAGAACCTCATTTCATGGCCTGCGAATCCCTCATTGAAAAATTCATGGCCCAGGACATCATGGTCTAAGGACGTCATCCTCAACCGTCCAAAGACAATTCTCATGGTCCGAAGGGAATCTGCATCATTTTTTTTCCGCACAAATACTTGCTCGCAGTATATCTTTACTTGCAGGTGACCCGATAAGCAACCATTACCCCAACGGGAGCAATCCCGCTCCATTTCCTTCATACTATTCTGAAACCTGACCGCTCACCATAACCATTCTTCACCTATCCCGAAATCTCGTGATCGTCCTTGTGGTAGCTTCATCGGTACACTCTGCCGATGAATCCAGAACTACACACGGCCTGATTCCCGTAAAACCAGGGATATGTAGGCAAATCAAAAACCAGAGTGCGGCCTAAATATCTCAAACCATCTCGCTCGGTCAAAATTGGCCATCATATCTTTACCCCGGAAGGATGAAACCCGACAACTCTTTCATCCTTCTCGGGTAAAGAGGGGCAGCTGTTGATACCCAATTTTTTCCTATAATATTTTAAAATGCATATATACTTTCAAAACTATGCATTAACATCAATTGATATTTTTCCATAATTTCTACATTTTAAAATTAATTTATCCCAATATCTTATTTATGTAAATAATTACAAAATTTCATCAGCAATGACTTTATAACATTTCATGATTTAACTTTGCTATTTATAGTCATATTAAGTCCAGATTATTTCACAAATGGCCAGATTTACACTTTTGGTTACAATTGCAATAACTTTGCAATTATATCCCATGCATCCATTATTGCATTTTTATACCAGAAAATGGCTCATTATATTTTTAAAGTTTTGAGTAATTATGGTAAAACATTTCTATGCATGAAAATTATTTTTTATAATTTGTTAATTATTTTATAAATTAATTTTTATCAATTACTTGGGTATTTAATAAATGACCCCTTTTATTTTCAGACCTAACCCCTCAAATGTGATGACCCAAGGGGTCATTTTATAAAATTAGAATATGTTCCATGCTTAATAGTCATAAAAAGACTAAAAGTAAATACCTCAATTTGCGTGCGCAGTCCGGGCGTGAAACCAGAAAGCTTTTATGTGAAAATATGAGAAATAGTGATTTTTAGAATTTAATTTTGATAAAAGTTGACTTTGGTCAATATTTTGAGCAAACGAACCCGGATCTGTGTTCCGACGATCCCGGGAGGTCCGCAGTAAAATATGGGACTCGGGTGTGTGCCCGGAAATGAATTCCGAGGTCCCAAGCCTTAGAAATTAATTTTTGAAAGAAATTATTTTGCTGAAATGCATATGAATTAAAGAAAATAAATAATGCAAAAAATCAGTGATATCGGGTCCGTATTTTGGTTCTGGAGTCCGGTACAACTTTGTTATGAATCCGGTTGAGAAATTATGAACTTTAAGAGTTGTTGAAAATAATGAGTTTTGAGGTTTAATTCATAGATTACATGTTATTTTCATGATTTTATCGCACGAACAAGTCCGTATAATATTTTTAGACTTGCATGCATGATTTGTTTGGAGCCCCAAGGGCTCGGGTGAGTTTCAGGTAGGCCACGGGATGTTTTTGCACTTGAAAGAACTGCTGGTTTTATTTTTCTGGTGTCCAGGTATTTTGTCCTGTGCGATCACATAGGAAAGTCCGCGATCGCACAGAGTAAAGTTGGAGGCCTGTTTGGAACACTGTGCGAACACACAACTAAGGGTACGATCGTGAAGCACAGCCTGGACCTTACTGTGCGAACGCAGGCCATACAGTGCAAACACACTGAGTTAAATTTTGGCCTGGGGGAGGGAAATCCAATACCCTGTGCGATCGCACAGGGTATTGGATTTCCCTCCCCCAGGCCATACAGTGCAAACACACTGAGTTAAATTTTGGCCTGGGGGAGGGAAATCCAATACCCTGTGCGATCGCACCCCTCCCCATGCGAATGCAGTGCTCAAATTTCCCTTACCCTATGCGATCACACCTTCTTATCCGTGATCGCATAGTTTCTCAGCCCAGCTAATATAAATACCTGTTAAAAACGGGCAGAACCCTTTCTTCTCCAAATTTTTGTAGTTCCAGCCCTAAAATGAGTTTTCTTCAACAATCTGCATCCCCAATTCATAGGTAATCAATTCCAAACCTTTTTGTTTCAATTCCTTATTATTTTGCATCACTTTTAAAGCAAAAACAAAGAATTTTTGTGGTAAAAATCTAGGATTTGGGTAGAATTAGGGAGTTTTGTAAAAATTGAATTTTTATATCAAATTAAGGTCGTATTTCAAAACTAATAGCATATTTGGGTTTGTGGGTGAATGGGTAAGCTTAATTTGGTCCGAACCCCGAGTTTAGACCAAGCAGGCCCGGGGTCGAGTTTTCACTTTTTTTGAGAAAACTTAGGAAAATTTATATTTTTCAATAAAGCTAGTTCCTTAGCATTATTTAATGATATTAAGTTAATTTTGATTAGATTCGAGCAATTTAGAGGTGAATTCAAAAAGAAAAGCAATAATTGAGTAGTGAGTGGCCTGCGGAATAGAGGTAAGTGTTTGGTCTAACTTTGGCTTGAGGGAATAGGACTCCCGACTTGTTTGCTATGTGAAATGCATGGGCGTGGTGTATAGGTGTGGTGATGAGTATCTATGCACCACCCAAATTGTTTGTTAAACATGATCTCCTTTCCCGTTCCCTACTTATTTGAGCATTGTCTTAACTGTTATATGTTCATTATTGTTTCTATGACCAATTGGCCTGGTTGAATTGTTGTTAGTTATTGTTGTGACTATTTGGAAAGATTATCGGTTTGAGTTGGTTTCCTGGTGATATAAACATGGTTGAGAGGTTTGATATTGTTTGTATGAATTAAAGGTATTTATATTTGATATTCCTGTTGGTTTCATGATTGAGAGGTTATTGATGAAGTTATGAGAAAAATGTAATTTATTATTTATAATTGTTGAGACAAAAGTATTGTGAAAGGCTTGGCCTAAATTGTGAAATCTTAAATAAATTGATATGATATGTCTGGTGGGAGCGGGCTGCACGCCGCAACAAGGAGTGATAAGGGTGGACAGGTGGGATCGGGTTGCACGCCGCAACAGGAGTAATAAGGTGATATTTTAGGGAGGAGCAATAAGGGAGTACATGTGGGAGCAGGTTGCACGTCGCAACAAGGTGCGATAAGGGAGGACATTTATATTTTACTGATTTTTTTAGAAAAAGAAAATAAATGTTTTGAAAGGTTAAAAGGTCTATTTTACTACTCTTTAAATATTTTTGCCTATTTTTATTCAAAGTTAAAGTTTGGAAATTTTGAAGAGTTATTTGAGAATTGGTTATAGCTGAGTTGATTTATTTTGTTGTAGCACTTATTTATTTATTTGTTTAGACTTCCTGCTGGATTTATTATTTATTGTTGTTATTGATTATATTGTTGAAGCCCGACTTAGCCTCGTCACTACTTCTCCGAGGTTAGGCTCGACACTTACTCAGTACATGGGGTCGGTTGTACTGATACTATACTCTGTGCTCTTTTGCACATATCTAGGTACTAGTCAGCAGTAGAGGATTCCAGGACGACCACCCGATTCATTTGGAGACACGAGGTACATCTGCCGGCGTTCACAGATTCCTAGAGTCTTCTCCCATTTCTACATACGCTGTTTTATATTATTCAGAACAGTCACACTATTTCTTTCAGCCATTATTTGTAGTATTCTTTAGTAGTTCGTGGATTGTGACACCAGACCCTGGGGTAGTATTAGAGTTGTTTACATAATTAGTTCGTGATCCGCTTTATTTAAATGGTCATTGTTATCATTTTATTTTATTTCTGTTGGGAATTGTTTTAATTAGGCGCAATTGAAATTTGTTTATTTATGCTCAAGTAATTAATAAAGGAAATTAGTTAATCGACTTCTAACCTTGGCTTGCCTAGCAAGTGTGGTGTTAGGCGCCATCACGATCCCTGAGGTTGGGAATTTGGGTTGTGACAAGTTGGTATCAGAGCACTAGGTTGCTTAGGTCTCACAATTCACGAACAAGCTTAGTAGAGTCTGAAGGATCGGTACGGAGACGTCCGTACTTATCTTTCGAAGGCTATTGAGTTAGGAAACAACTCCATTTTTTTTATTTCTACTCTATCGTGCGATTATTGTATCCCAAATACTGATTAAATTCTTCTATTCTCTCGCAGATGGCGAGAACACGTGCTTCATATTCCGCTGATCAGCATTCCGGTCTTCCAGTAGCAGTAACTCCTACTTAGGGCAGAGGCCGAGGCTGCTCCAGAGGCCGAAACAGGGGCAGGACTCAGCCCGTTGCTCAGGCAACAGCCCCAACTGCAGAACCTCAGATTGAGATTGACGACGTGGTTCCGGCTCAGACTGTTCCAGCGGAGTCAACTCAGGTTCCCGAGGGGTTTATTGCCACCCCGGTCCTTCAGGATGCTATTTTGAGGTAAGAAATTACTACCATAAACTTAGTCTAATACTTGAAATTTTATGTAGATTAACACACTAATTAGTGGAAAATCATGGGTTAGAGTGAAAAACCTAGGGTTTATGGAAAATGGGAGAATTTCCAAGAAATTTGCAATGGAATCACTCAAAAACTATATATTAATGATCCTTAGGCTATGTGTGATTGACTCCTTCAAAAATTTTCGGAATCCGAGCATGTGGGCCCGGGGGTATATTTTAGGATGTTTCAAGTAATGTGAAATAACTAAGTAAATAGGAGAATTCCATACTATTGAGCATAAATTGATATATTTGTATAACATTTGGCTAGTTTCTAGTCCTTGGGTGACGAGTTTGGAGTTTTCGGGCGCGTTCTTGACCCGGAGAGTAGGTTCGACACAAGGTGAGTCTCCTTTCTAACCTTGTAAGAGGGAATTGTCCCCATAGGTGATTATAAATGGTTGTTTGTCCTTATTTGCGGGGGCTACACACGCACGAAGTGACGAGAGCCCGTGCGTAGCTACTATTATGCCTTGTCGGGTAGTTTAGGACTCACAAGCATGCTTTACGTGTTATATCTGTGATCTTGCATATGGTCTAAGTAGTCTAATATCCTCGAATCACTCATGTGAAGGACTAAGAAGTTATGCTTTGAAGTTGACATTATTACATTCTCACCCTGTTAGTATGTTCCCTGCTAAATTATCTGGAATCTCCTGCTAATCATGTATTTATACGGGAACCCGAGTCGCATGAATAATTCGCGAGCGGGGTAAGTCCTAGTATTATATTAACCCGAGTCGCATGAATGATTCGTGAGCGGGGTAGTCTTACTATTATATCAACCGTGTCGCATGTTCGATTCGCGAGCGGGGCAGATATGCATCTATGGTTTGGGCCGTTCGACCCCCGGCAGTGCACATATACTTTTCACGTCGTAACGACCGTACGTTCATAGCCTGTTATATGTTTGGTAAATTATGAGAAGCCCTATAATTGTAACTGTTGATTTCATGAAAGAAATAAGGTTAAATATCTTGTATGCGATGGAAAGGGATGGCGTGAGGGTACTAGAGTGTAACGACCCGACCCGTCATTTTCAGCTCTAGCGCATCGTTCAACAGTTTAAGGCCGTGAGCAGCTTCATTTCTGGTATTATGACCCGTGGGCGTGGTCGAAATTGAATTTCAGGAAGTTTAGAGTTGATTTGGAAGAAAATTCTCATTTCAGAAGCCTTAAGTTGGAAGAATCAACTAAGATTGGAACTTTGAGTAAACGACCTCCGAATTAGGATTTGAAGGTTCCAGTAGGTTCGTATGATGATTTCGGACTTGGGCGTATGTCTGGATCGGGTTTTGGATAACCCAGGAGTGCTTCAGCGTATATTGTGGAAGTCAACATTTTTGAAGGAATTTCCTAAGTTTGGCTTGAAGCGCATTTCAGTGATGTTGATGTCTGTGTGGGATTCCGAGTCTGGGAATATTTTCGTATGGTGATTCTGGAGTTGGGAGCGCGATCAGAAGTGAATTTGTATGTCCGTAGGTCATTTTGGAGTCATTTAGCTAAAGATAGAAATTTAAAGGTTTTTGAGAAATCCAACCGGAAGTGGAAATTTTGATATCGGGGTCGGAATGCGATTACGGAAGTTGGAGCAGGTCCGTAATGTCGAATATGACTTGTGTGCAAAATTTGAGGTCAATCGGACGTGATTTGATAGGTTTCGGCATCGGATGTGGAAGTTTAGAATTTCAAGTTCATAAAGTTGGGATTTGGGTGCGATTTGTGGTTTCGATGTTGTTTGATGTGATTTGAGGCCTCGAGCAAGTCCGCATTACATTTTGGAACAGGTTGGTATAATTGGACGGGGTCCCGGGGGCCTCGGGTGGATTCCGGGTGGTTAACGAATCAAGTTTGGGAGTTTGAAGAAGGCTGAGGTTGTTGGCATCTGGTGTGACCGCACCTGTGAGGATTTGGCCGCAGGTGCGGCTATGGCACCGCAGGTGCGAAGGATGGATGGTCTGGTTGGGAGCGCAGGTGCGATGGCATTTCCGCACCTGCGAAGACGCAGATGCGGACAGTGGGGCGAAGGTGCGATTTTGGGCTGGAGTTGAGGCAGCCGCAGGTGCGGGAGATTGGTCACACCTGCGGGAGCGCAGGTGCAGAGGTAGGACCGCAGGTGCGGAATCGAGGCTGGCAGAATGTTTTTAAACCGTGAATTGTTTGCCATTTCTTCATTTTTCTTTGGCATAGGCGATCTTGGAAGGCTTGAAACAGAGGATTTCTTCATGCAATGTCAAGGTAAGTAACTCCTTCATGCTTCTAAGTTAAATACAAGATTATATGCATGGATTAGGCATGTGAATTGATTGGAAATTTGGAGAATCTTAAAGAAACCTAGAAAATGGAAATTTGGATTTCTAGCCACGAATTTGAGCATGGAATGTAGAGTAAATTGTATATTTGAACTAGTGGAGCTATGGGTAGATTATATCTTCAAGAAATTTCGGATTCCGAGCACGTGGACCCGAGGGAATTTTAGTCATTTCACTAAGCGGGGTATGGAAATTATATAATTTGGAATTGTTGCAAATATTAGAGTATATTTTCATTGGATTGTCGTTGTTTGGATAGTTTTGGGGCGTTGTGCGTCCGTTTGGAGTCATTGGAAGGGCTTGGAGGTCGGTTATGGAATTTCGGAGCGAGATAAGTCTCCTTTCTAACTTTGTGAGGGGGAATTGTCCCCCTAGGTGAATTAATTAAGTACATGCTATTATCTTTTGGGGCTACGTACGCATGAAGTGACGTGAGTCTGTGCGTTGCTACTATTATGCCTTGTCCGGGTAGTCTAGGACCTACTAGCATGCCTTATGTGTTATACCTGTAATCCTGCCTGTAATATTAAACTGCTAATATAATCGAAATCGTAATTAAATATCTAAAAGAAGACTAGAGTTCATTTTCCTAATCATCTAGAAAGAGAAATGATTCCTCTATGGATAATTGTATACCTGGTAGGGATTATATTATGGAATATCATTAAACTTACCAAGTGAGTTTCAAAATAAAGATTTTAAAAGCTATATTACATGTTCCTTTAAGAAGAATTTTACCATTTTCCTGAGAAAAACTGCTTCTTGATAAAACTACAAATTTATTATGTGGATATGTGTACATATGAGCACCTGAGTCGCAGGTATGATTCGCGAGCAGGCTAGCCTTATTATTTGTATGTATAACCGCGTCTCATGGTCGATTTGCTAGCGGGGCAGATAGATGCATCTATGGTTTGAGCCGTTCGACCCTCGACAGTGCACAATTTATATTTTTTGGTCCGCGCCGTTAGACCCTCGGCATTGCTTGCGCATGATATTTACTGCGTAGTTGCTATGATTTTTTCCTGATTACTAGCCTGAGATTTTAAGTTGACAATTGAAATGACAGAGATTTAAAGTTATTGAAATTTTTTGGAAGAAGTTGTTCCTTCCTGTTGATTAATTTTTATTTGATTAAATCACCCATGTTGATTAATTGTTATTAATATGACGAAGATATAAAGTGTTAAATGTGAACGGAGTTGAAAATATTTATACCTGATTTTAATAAATTTCCTATGGTAATCATGCTTAGTGTCACACTTGAATATTCTAAATTGACCTTTAGCAAGTGTCTAATTTGACTTCTCGTCACTACCTCTCTGAGGTTAGGCGGACGACTTACTGAGTACACGTTGTTTTTGTACTCATGCTACACTTGCTGTGCATTTTATTGCACAGGTACTTTCATAGAAATGTGGAGGATTCGGAGACTTAGGCGAGCTGCATCATTCGGAGGCGATCCGCAGCTGACAAAGTTTTCCCCGTACTGTATTTATTTTATTTTAAATTTCCTTGTCCAATTTGTATTTCGGACAGGCTTTGTGATGATTGTATAAATTCTTAGAAATTGCTCATATACTTGTGACACTGGGTTCTGGGATGTGTTGGGATATATTTGCTAAAGTGTAATATTTAAACCATTGTTTTACTTAACATATTTTTTTTATAGTTAATATATAATAAAGTGAAAGGAAATATTTTTCATAATTTTTAAAATTGGGAATTATTTAAATTAATAAATGATTGGCTTGCCTGACAATGATGTCCAGAGCCATCACGACCTTATGGATTTTGGGTCGTGACATAGAGATTGTTATTTGATGCTCATTTCCTTATTACTGTTCATTACTGCTATTACTGATTAGTCTGTATTCATTTCACAATGCTGACCCTAGTAAGTATCATGTCGACCTCTCGTCACTACTTCTTCGAGGTTAGGCGGGATACTCACTGGGTACATATCTGTTTATGTACTCATGCTATGCTTCTGTACTTAATTGTACAGGTTCTGAGGCTGGTGCATATGGTTATCCGACCGGAGCTTGACCCTGGGAGTATATTCTGGACCTGACTCCACGGTGAGCTGCTTGCCTTGGCGATTCTCAGCAGCACTATGGAGTTATCTTTTGTTTATTTCTGTCTACTTCCTTCAGACAGTAGAACAATTTATTTCATCTTTTGTATATTCTACTAGTTCGCCTGTAGACTTGTGACACTAGTTCCCGACACACACATAGTAGACTTTATATTTTTGGAACTATATATGTTGGTTCATGATCCTTGTGGCTACATTTACTTAAGTTGGCTAATTTATCCGCTTCCACTTAAATGTTCTAAGCATAAAATTTGGTAAGTGTGGGGATGTTTTATCAAATAAGGAAATTTCACTAGTAAAAAAATTGTTGGCTTGCCTGACCCCGGTGTTGGGCGCCATCACGACCTGAGTTAGGATTTTGGGTCGTGACAACATGGTATCAGAGCAATAGGTTCACGTAGGTCTTACAAGTCATGGGCAAACGTAATAGAGTCTTGCGGATCGATACGAAGACGTCTATATTTATCTTCGGGAGGCTATATGGTGTTATGAGACCTCTCTTTATTCATGATCTATTGTGCAGTTGATGGTTTACTAAATCTCATTCTTCTATTCTCTCACAGATGGTGAGGACGCGTACATCTGGCAGAGGCCGGGGGATGGCACTGACCCGAGGTAGGGGACGGGGGCGTCCCAGAGCTATTCCAGTTGCACCACCAGGGGATCCTACTATAGAGGATCAGGGGGAGGTACCCCCAGCGGGTCCTGCTCCAGTGGACTTCATGACGGCGCCAGGCTTCCAGGAGGTCATGGGCCGTATGATGAGATTTATGGATACTATGTCCCAGGCTGGTTTATTTCCAGCAGATCCTGCCGCTTCTCAGGTGGGAGGGGGAGCCCAGACCCCTCTACCCAGGCTGCAGGCCAGATAGCAGCACTTCATCATACCCCGGGTACACTGCCCGTGGGTGGGGTGCAGCCTGTAGCAGCAGCACCTGAAGCCAAACCAGCTGTGGACGGTGATCCGCTGAAGTTATTGGACAGATGGAGTCGATTGCACCCTCCAGTCTTCGGGGGTGAGCGAGGCAAGGATGCCCATGATTTTGTTGACAGGCGCAGGGACAGACTGCACAACATGAGGATACTAGAGTCCCATGGAGTGGACTTCGCTAATTTCCAGTTAGAGGGCAGAGCTCGCAGATGGTGGCGGTCCTATATTCTCAGCAGGCCAGCAGATTCTCCTCCTATCACTTGGGAGCAGTTCACTTAGATGTTTCTAGACAAATATATCCCACCCTCTGAGAGGGAAGAGCTACGGTATCAGTTTGAGAAGCTGGAGCAAGGACAGATGTCAGTGACAAATTATGAGGCCAGATTTTCAGATATGTCTCGCCATGCACTCCAGTGGACTTCATGACGGCGCCAGGCTTCCAGGAGGTCATGGGCCGTATGATGAGATTTATGGATACAATGTCCTGGGCTGGTTTATTTCCAGCAGATCCTTCCGCTTCTCAGGCGGGAGGGGGAGCCCAGACCCTTAATGCCCAGGCTGCAGGCCAAATAGCAGCACTTCATCATACCCCGGGTACACTGCCCATGGGTGGGGTGCAGCCTGTAGCAGCAGCACCTAAGCCCAGACCAGCTGTGGACGGTGATCCGTTGAAGTTATTGGACAGATGGAGTCGATTGCACCCTCTAGTCTTCGGGGGTGAGCGAGGCGAGGATGCCCATGATTTCGTTGACAGGTGCAGGGACAGACTGCACGGCGTGAGGATACTAGAGTCCCATGGAGTGGACTTAGCTACTTTCCAGTTAGAGGGCAGAGCTCGTAGATGGTGTCAGTCCTATATTCTCCGCAGGCCAGCAGATTCTCCTCCTATCACTTGGGAGCAGTTCACTCAGATGTTTCTAGACAGATATATCCCACCCTCTGAGAGGGAAGAGCTGAAATATCAGTTTGAGCAGCTGGAGCAAGGACAGATGTCAGTGACAGATTATGAGGCCAGATTTTCAGAGTTGTCTTGCCATGCACTCCAGTGGACTTCATGACGGCGCCAGGCTTCCAGGAGGTCATGGGTCATATGATGAGATTTTTGAATACTATGTCCCAGGCTGGTTTATTTCCAGCAGATCCTTCGGCTTCTCAGGAGGGAGGGGGAGCCCAGACCCCTACTGCCCAGGCTGCAGGCCAGATAGAAGCACTTCATCATACCCCAGGTACACTGCCCGTGGGTGGGGTCCAGCCTGTAGCAGCAGCACATGAGCCCAGACTAGCTGTGGACGGCGATCTGCTGAAGTTATTGGACAGATGGAGTCGATTGCACCCTCCAGTCTTCGGGGGTGAGCAAGGCGAGGATGCCCAAGATTTCGTTGACAGGTGCAGGGACATACTGCACAACATGAGGATACTAGAGTCCCATGGAGTGGACTTCGCTACTTTCCAGTTAGAGGGCAGAGCTCGCAGATGGTGGCAGTCCTATATTCTCAGTAGGCCAGCAGATTCTCCTCCTATCACTTGGGAGCAGTTCACTTAGATGTTTCTAGACAGATATATCCCACCCTCTGAGAGGGAAGAGCTGCGGTATCAGTTTGAGCAGCTGGAGCAGGGACAGATGTCAGTGATAGATTATGAGGCCAGATTTTTAGAGTTGTCTCGCCATGCACTCATGATACTACCTACCGATGCTGAGAGAGTGCAGAGATTTGTAGACGGGTTGCATCCAGGCATTGGGTCCAACATGGCTCGAGAGGTGGAGATGGGGATTCCTTATCAGCTGGTAGTGGAGATTGCTCGTAGGATCGAGGGTTATCGGTCGAGGGTCAGGGAGCAGGTACAGCAGGATAAGAGAGCCAGATATTCTGGGGATTTCAGAGGTGCCCCAGCTAGGGGCAGAGGCCAGTTTGGTAGGGGTCAGCCCAGCAGGCCCCCATATTCAGCACCCTATCCACCACCTCCTCGTGGTGCTCCAGTAAGACCTTATTTCAGCGTTATGCCAGAGGGTTCTCACCGTTCCCCAGTTATCCAGGGTTCTCCTTCAGGGCAGCAGGCCATGCCTCCGGGGAGATGTTATGAGTGCGGGGATTTCGGCCATATCAGGAGGACTTATCCAAGTTTTTGGGGAAAGACAGTGCAACATGGTTATCAGCCTATGAGTCCAGCACCAGCAGTTCGGCCACCTAGAGGTGGAGGACAGGCCGGCAGGGGTCGTCCTAGAGGTGGAGGCTAGTCAGGGGGAGGTCAGGCAGCTCCTGTTCACTCTGGTGGAGCTCAGTCTTCCGGTACTCCAGCTGGATTCTATGCCATTCTGGCCAGATCAGATGCAGTGGCCTCAGACACCGTGATCACAGGTATTATCTCATTATGTGGTAGAGAGGCTTCAATATTATTTGATCCAGGATCCACCTATTCCTATGTTTCAGCCTTATTTGATCATTTCCTAGATGTTCCTCGTGAGTCCTTAGGTTCTCCTATATATGTGTCCACTCTTGTGGGCGATTCTGTAGTGGTAGACCGGATTTATCGTTCTTGTGTGATCACCTTCTGTGGGTTCGAGACCAGAGCAGACCTTTTGTTGCTCGACATGGTTGATTTTGAGGTTATTCTAGGCATGGATTGGCTATCTCCTTATCATGTCGTGCTAGATTGCCATGCCAAGACAGTTACTTTAGCCATGCCCGAGTCACCTAGGCTGGAGTGGAGAGGTTCCTCAGTTAGTGCAGCCAGCCGGGTTGTTTCATTCCTGAAGGCTCGACATATGGTCGAGAAGAGTTGTCTGGCCTATCTTGCTTATGTGCGGGACACCACCACCGAGTCTCAGACGATTGATTCAGTGCTTGTCGTTTGAGAGTTTGCTGATGTATTTCCTTCAGACCTTCCAGGCATGCCTCTGGATCGTGATATTAATTTCTGCATTGATTTAGCTCCAGGCACCCAACCTATATCTATTTCTCCGTACTGTATGGATCTGAAAGAGTTGAAGGAGTTGAAGGAGCAGCTTGAGGAGTTTTTAGCTAAGGGGTTTATCAAGCCGAGTGTATCACCGTGGGGGTGCCCCAGTGTTATTTGTGAAGAAGAAGGATGGTACTATACAAATGTATATTGATTACCACCAGTTGAACAAGTTCACCATTAAGAACAAGTATCTGTTGCCGCGCATCGATGATTTGTTTGACCAGTTGCAGGGTGCTCGGGTGTTTTCTAAGATTTATTTGAGATCGGGATATCATGAGTTGAGGATTCGGGCCTCAGATGTTCGAAGACTGCTTTTCGTACGAGATATGGCCATTATGAGTTCCTGGTGATGTCCTTTGGCTTGACTAATTCCCCAATACCATTTATGGACTTGATGAATAGGGTATTCAGGCCGTATATTGATTCCTTTGTCATTGTCTTCATTGATGACATTTTGATTTACTCATGTAGCCTGGGGGAGCACGAGCAGCATTTGAGAGTTGTGCTCCAGGCTTTGCGAGAATAGAAGCTATATGCTAAGTTCTCCAAGTGTGAGTTCTGGTTAGATTCCGTGGCATTATTGGGGCATGTGGTATTCTGAGAGGGTATCAAGGTTGATCCTCATAAGATTGAGGCGGTTCAGAGTTGGCCACGTCCTACTTCAGCTACCGAGATCAGGAGCTTTTTGGGCCTAGCAGGCTATCACCGCCGATTTGTGGAGGGGTTCTCTTCTATTGCGGCTCCATTCACTAGATTGACTTAGAATAATGCCCCGTTCCGATGGTCTGACGAGTGTGAGGAGATCTTTTAGAAGCTCAAGACAGCATTGACCTCAGCACCACTTCTAGTATTGCCTTCCGGTTCTGGGATGTATACCGTATATTGCAACGCTTCGCGCGTTGGCTTGGGGTGTGTGTCAATGAAGTAAAGGAGAGTTATTGCTTATGCTTCACGCCAGTTGAAGGTTCATGAGAAAAATTATCCTGTGCACGATTTGGAGTTGGCGGCGATTGTTCATGCCCTTAATATTTGGAGGCACTACTTGTATGAGGTGTCCTGTGAGGTTTATACAGACCACCGCAGCCTGCAACACTTGTTCAAATAGAGGGATCTTAATTTGAGGCAGCGCAAGTGGCTTGAGTTGCTGAAGGATTATGACATCATCATTCTATATTATCCGGGCAAGGCGAATGTGGTAACAGATGCTTTGAGAAGGAAGGCGGAGAGTATGGGTAGCTTGGCTTACATTGCAGCAGAGGAGAGACCTCTAGCCTTGGACATTCAGTCCTTGGCTAACCTCCTGGTGAGATTAGACCTTTCAGAGCCTCGTCGAGTTTTAGCACATGTGGTTGCTCAGTCTTCGTTATTGGGGGAGATTAAGGCCCGGCAGTTCGATGATCCGTGCTTAGCAGAGCTTCGAGAGACAGTGGTATAGGGTGGTGCCAATGAGGTTACTATTGGCGAGGATAGTGTTCTGAGACTTCAAGGCCGTTTATGTGTTCCTAATGTTGATGGCCTGAGGGAGAGGATTCTATAGGAGGCACATAGTTCTCGGTATTCTGTTCATCCTGGTGCTACGAAGATGTATCGTGATTTCAAGCAGCATTACTGGTGGAGGAGGATGAAGAGGGATATTGTGAAGTATGTGACTAGGTGTCTTAATTTCCAGCAGGTGAAGTATGAGCACCAAAGGCCAGGAGGCCTACTTCAACAGATGCCCATTCCTGAGTGGAAGTGGGAGCCCATCGCTATGGACTTCGTGGTTGGGTTGCCTCAGACTTTGCGGAAGGTTGACGCGGTTTAGGTCATTGTGGATAGATTGACCAAATCGGCACATTTCATTCCTGTAGCTACTACATATACTTCTGAGAGGTTAGCCCAGATATACATTCGGGAGATAGTCCAGTTGCACGGTGTGCCGGTGTCCATTATATTAGATCGAGGTCCTCAGTTCACCTCGCACTACTGGAGAGCATTGCACAGTGGGTTAGGCACCCTGATAGACCTCAACACAGCATTTCACCCTCAGACTGATGGTCAGTCGGAGCGAACAGTTCAGATATTGGAGGACATGCTCAGGGCATGTGTGATTGACTTTGGAGGTCAGTGGGACCAGTTCTTGCCTTTGGACGAGTTTGATTATAATAACAGTTATTAGTCCAACATCGAGATGGCTCCATTTGAGGCTTTGTATGGTCGGAGATGTTGTTCTCCTATCGGGTGGTTTGAGCCTGGCGAGGTTAAGTTATATGGCATCGACCTGGTGAGGGATGCTTTGCAGAAAGTGAAGTTGATTCAGGAGAGGCTCCGCACAGCACAGTCCAGACAGAAGAGTTACGCGGATCAGAAGGCGCGTGATGTATCATTTATGGAGGGAGATAAGGTTCTGTTGAAAGTCTCGCCGATGAAGGGTATTATGAGGTTTGGGAAGAAGGGCAAGCTGAGCCCGAGGTTTATAGGTCCTTTCGAGTATTGAGGCGAGTTGGAGGGGTTGCTTATGAGCTTGCTTTACCTCCTAGGTTATCAGGAGTTCATCCGGTCTTTCATGTATCCATGCTCCGGAGGTACCACACCGACTTCTATCACGTGGTTGATTTCGGCACTATTCAGTTGGATGAGAA
This sequence comes from Nicotiana knightiana, assembly GCA_005239525.1. Lineage (NCBI taxonomy): Eukaryota > Viridiplantae > Streptophyta > Magnoliopsida > Solanales > Solanaceae > Nicotiana > Nicotiana knightiana. The sequence continues at coordinate 81,572 of ML439391.1, forward strand.
GTTGGGCTACGAGGAGGAGCCAGTTGCTATTATTGACAAGCAGGATCGCCAGTTGAGATCCAAGAGAGTTTCTGCCGTAAAGGTCCAGTGGAGGGACCAACCAGTCGAGGAGGCGACCTGGGAGTCCGAGGAGGACATGCGGAGAATATACCCCCTTTTATTCAGCACTTCAAGTATGATTCTAGACCCGTTCGAGGACGAACGTTTGTTTTAGAGGTGGAGAATGTAACGATCCAACCAGTCGTTTTGCGTATAAGGACCCCGTTCCCCTAAATGAGACTTCCCGTAGCGGCTTATTATGATTTATATTTGCGGGGACTGGTGGTTCGGGATTCGGAAGCGTTTAGAGTGGTATAGGAACACTTGGTTCCTTAAGGTTGGCCTTAAGGCCAAAGTTTGACTTAGGTCAACATTTTGAGTAAAATACCTCGGAATCGAGTTTTGACGGTTCCAGTAGCTTCGTATGATGATTTCAGACTTGGGCGTATGTTCGAAATGGGTTTTGGATGACCCAGGGGCGTTTCGGCGCCCAATATCGAAATTAGAGTTTCCTTAAGTTTGAAATTTGGGTTGGAACGTGTTTTTGTGTTATTGAGGTCCGAACGGAATTCTGAGACCGGGAATAGTTCGTTATGTCATTTATGACTTGCTTGCAAAATTCGGTGTCATTCCGAGTAGTATAGGTCGGTTCGGCGCATTGAAAGCGAATTCTAGAACTTTATGTTCAAAGTTTGATTCAATTTGGTTTTGGGGTCGAATTCTCAGTTTCGTTGTTGTTTTTCACGTTCCGAAAATTTTAGTGAGTCCATATCATGAATACATACCTGCCAGTGCCTTTTGATGGGGTCCCGAGGGGCTCGGGTGAGTTTCAGACCCCTCGGAGTTAAATGCAAACACCAGAATTTCTGTGTCTGGTTTCCTTCTATGCGTTCGCGGTTTCTCTGTCGCGTTCGCATAGAAGGATCTGGGCAGGGGTGAAAATTTCCCTATGCGTTCACATAGGTGCTCCGCGTTCCCATAGGGTAGGGCATTGGGCCAGACTAGCTTCGCCCTTACTCAGTGCGTTCGCACCCCCCCTCCCAGCCGCGTTCGCGTAGGTCTAGCCAAGCTAGCCTCCGCCTTTGCAAAGACCTCTCCGCATTCGCATAGAAGGACTCATCAGGCCCTGGCCATTTGTTTATCGCGAACGAACTGCCCCTGATGCGTTCGCATAGAAGGGGTAGCTGGGCACTGTGTTTTTAAAAACGGACTTAAACCATTTTTGGGCATTCTTCTTCTTCCTTGGGGTGATTTTTGGGCATGTAAGAGAGCCAAACGACCTGGCTATTTTGAGATAAGAAATTCCTACCATAAACTTAGTCTAATACATGAATTTTTATGTAGATTAACACACTAATTAGTGGAAAATCATGGGTTAGAGTGAAAAACCTAGGTTTTATGGAAAATGGGAGACTTTCCAAGAAATTTTCCATGGAATCACACAAAAACTATATATTAATGATCCTTAGGCTATGGGTGATTGACTCCTTCAAAACATTTCAGAATCCGAGCATGTGGGCCCGGGGGTGTATTTTAGGATTTTTCAAGTAAGGTGAAATAACTAAGTAAATAGGAGAATTCCATACTTTTGAGCATAAATTGATATTTTTGTATAACATTTGGCTAGTTTTGAGTCCTTCGGTGACAAGTTTGGATTTTTTGGGAGCATTCTTGACCCGGAGAGTAGGTTCGACACAAGGTGAGTCTCCTTTCTAACCTTGTAAGAGGTAATTGTCCCCATAGGTGATTATAAATGGTTGTTTTTCACTCTA
>MDKJ01176408.1:0-36364 GCA_005239525.1 Nicotiana knightiana
TCCTATTTAGTATGTATCTACTTGAGAGAGAGTGCATATTTAGGTAGTTGTCTGAACAACATCACTCCCGGAGTATAGACGAAAGTCATAACCGAGGGTTTAGAAGTTGGATTAGAGATAACGATACCTCGGGTGCAATCTAAAGTGAACTGCAATGCGATCTAGCTAGCGTAACTTGAGAGAGTACGTCTACTAAATTATCATAATTACTTGAGAGAGATTTATGGTAGATAGAGTGTTCATGATTGATAGAGACAACTAATTAAGCTCTATGAAGTATCCGAGAAGTAAGTTCACCAACGGGGGAAACCATAACCTTAGACCTTTATTATAATTGTTTACAACACATTGTTAGTAATTGCTAGTTATTATTACTGTCAGTAGAATTAGTAAAACACCACCAATTTATATTAAAAAGTCTTGAGAGAATTGATTGAGTAAAAGTTGCGTATTCTAAAGACTTGATTGATACGTAAATTCCCTGTGGGATCGACTCTGCTAATAATACCCCAGATTTTATTTGCAACGCCTGTTTAGTCTTTTATTAGACATAGTTGAGCGTGATCAGGGATGCCAAACGGGTTCACACATTAAGTTCCGGGAAGGGGTTCAGGATTACTTAGTAGCTAGGGGGTCATGAATACATGGTGATAATTTACTTGGGTTAGGGAGTAAGGCAGAATTGTAGTAAACAAGTAGGAGAAGCAGTAATGCTGAAATAAGGGAAGGGTAATCACATCAATGAACTAGCAAAGAGGCATACTAATAGCAAAGTAAACGGCAAAACCATAAGTAAAAGCATAAAAGAAATAAGAGACTGTGCAATACGAATAAAAACATGTTGTTTTGGATGATGTAAATCAAATAGAAGACATAACAGTCTAGAGTGAGAGAATAGAACAGTAGTGTGCAGGGAAGTAGAGCAATAGGATAGTAGTGTGCAGAGCAATAGAGCAGCAATGTATTAGAGCAATAGAACAGTAGAGTAGCAAGTTACTCAGTCTTGGTTTTCAACCGACTGAGTAGCCAGTAGTCAATAAGATAAGAGAGAGAGAATGTGTAGCAAAGTAAGAGAGAAAAATGAGTATGCTTGTGAGGGGGAGTTGACTGAAGCACATGAAGCATATGCAATATGTAGCACTTGTTGAGAGGGAGTCGACTGAAGCATATGAAGTAAGCTATGAATCATATGCAGCAGCTCCTTTTGAGGGGGAGTCGACTATCACTCTAGGGAAATTAACTTACAGGTCGACTACAGCAGATCCAGCATATAGGGAAGTAAATTGTTGTTTATATATTATTTTGTCATCATCAAAAAGGGAGAGATTGTTAAATATGAGTTTCAATGATGAAAAAATAATTTATCATGTTTGGTGCATGATCATAAAGGATAAAACAAAGGAATCAAGATTCCCCATCATTCAAGTATGGACTAAGGAAACAATCCATCTACAGGAGCTCCAGAAGCAAAGGAAAGGAAAAGTATCAATCATTAGAGGTAAAAAAGGAAGAAGCAGCAAAAATCTGGAATAAGAATCAATCAATGGTTTGATAGATAATTGACGGAAGTTATTATAGGAAGGCCCCAAAATTAAAGGAAAACAAGATTGAAAATCTCTACAGTGGAGATTGAAAATCTCTACACTGGAGATTGTTAAAGCCCAAAATCAGGGGATTCATCGTCAATCACTCAAGTAACGGGAAAATATGCCCAGCGGAAGAAAATGTTGTCAAGGCCACAAGTCAAGGAAGATCAACGGAAAGTTGATCTTATTCTTGGAAAGAATCAACTTACAATTCGTTTCAAGGATCAACTCCCTTGGGTTTTTAATCTCTCAAGATTCACGTCAATCAAGAGTCAAGAAGGCCTCACGAAGAATATATACATCTGTTCCAGGCTTGAAGCAGATATACTTTGAACAACCATTATCACTCTTTTTGTTCTACTCCAAACAAGCATTGTATTTCTTTTTAGATCTGTTGTGCAATTAGTGAGAGAAAAAAAAGAGATAAACACTGGTGAAGTATTGTATCAAGAAGGAAAAAGTAACATAGAGACTAAGTTGTTAGTGTAAAGCTACATCAACCATCTTGTAACCGAGAAACTTCAAATACTGAAAGATATCACCCTTGCAACCCAAGGGGACTGGACGTAGGATTCACATTGAATCCGAACCAGTATAAAAATCTTGGTGTCTTTATTTCCTGTGTTTTATTTCTGCATTTTACTATTCTGTTCTTATCTCTAGTCGACTAAGTGGTAAACTAGTCAACTACTTAGAATACAGAAAATAAAAGTCTGACAATTCACTCCCTCTTTTACTTTCACATCTATCCCCTTTATATTTACCCTTAAATATATAATGGCCTTACATGTCCAATATAATCTTATCACATTAACAACCACCACAACTATTTCAACTTTTCCATCATCTTCGATTCTTAGTTGATGCAGGTTTCATTGAAGAACTTCTTGAGTTATACAGGTGCATGCAAAATCTTGTCAATTGATGATTACCACTTAGAAATTAATATTATCATGCACGCAGAGGTAAATCTTGAACTCGACGAGTTCGACCTTTAAAGTTTATAACTATCATTGAACTTACAGCACTTTTAAAATTATAGGTTCAGTTGAAATTTGCGTCAAAAATACGAGTTCGATGGAACTCCTAACTGAAAACTACATCCATTGTATGCATGTTTATTCTTTCAGACATGTCATGTTTTATTTCTGATTGTTTGATTGTGATAAAATTATAATTAGTTTTGTAATTGTTAGCTAGATAGTTGATTTATCAACAAAAAAGCAAGGAAATGAAATCACCTATTGGAGAAATAAAAGTAGGTAGCCATCACGAGCCGGAGGAATGGAAATTGTGGTGGTGATCCAAAACTTAACTTGAAGGTGAATTTTCTCCACCAATACAAAGGGTGAACCACCATTACTTATATGCTATCGGCAACTCCACGGTTGGCGGAGTTGCCGATAGCATCACCAACAAGCTCATGTGTGTCGACGTTGGAGCTGCAAGAAGAAGAGACTATGATATCCATGGTGTTGGTGGGCTATCCAAGGTTCCTCGTGCATGCATGCTAGCACAAGCTAACCCAATTAGATGCCCATACTGCAACACTACTTGTTTGCTTCATGTTAACTATAAGAGCAACACATCAATAGAACTATATAGGAGGGTTAGTGTTATTTAATCTCGGCTTAATATTAAGAATCCATTAGTTAAATTATTATATAATCGACCCCAACTTCTTAAAGAATGAGATGTACGTAGTTATTGCTGTTTCAAGAATAAATATCATGTTCTGTTATTACTACATACGTTCTTTATATCACCCACTCTTCCCCCCTACCTCTTCTATTTAGCTTCTATAGATAGTACTACTTGAGCTCCAATTTGACTTGAGAATTAACAACAATGAAAAAGTGAAATAAAGAAAAATGTAATGATTTTTTTACTATTAACATGTTACATGCATCAACTTTAGTATGCACAGTAATCATTAACAATTAAAAAACTTTTAATTCGATCCTGCAGTATAATTTGTAATGATCGATAAAGTTTAATATCATGATAACCTTACACACTACACTGCCACCACGGAAACCTTGCAGTAAAACAAAATTTAACTCTTTGCATTTCATGTATCATAACTCACAGCTTACACTACTACTCAAGCCCAACAAAAAAGAAAGGGCTTACTCTACAAGTCTACAACCAGGACCAATTAAAGAAAACCTATAAGCATATATAAATTCCAAAATGGTAGCATAGAAATTTTCCCATCTTCTAATAGTGTGCCAAAGGAATATAATCTCAAACAAGTTAAGGCTCTATTTTGGACAATTTTAATCATTGAAGAAGTTCATTAAAACACTTCACAGAAGGTATTATATAAAAATTAAAAGAAAAATAAAGAAGTGTTATAAATAGAATGAATGTTTATGGATGTTCATTTAATCCATCTATACATTCTATACAATGTACTACTTGAATAGATTTAACTATTAATTCCTAGGATGTATCTAGTAAGTTTTGAGTGTATCTTGTATACTATAAATAGGACATTCTTTGCCCATGGAAGAACACACAAGAAACACACTTGAATAATATAACTTCTATATTCTCCTCCTATGTATATCCTGTCTCCATTATTTCATTTTTCTCTCATTTCTTAATATGTTATCAGCACGAGTCTCTTACCAACTGAGATTATGTGCTTCACCCGGGTCCTATCTTCTTCCTAAGAGTATTAGTAACCTTCTCCGGTGTAGGTGCACTTTCATTTGCTTATACCGTTTTATGGACCTTCTTAAATTTCTGATCAACAATTGGATTTTAATATATTACTACATGCATGATGTCACGACCCAAAACTCAATCTGTCGTGATGACGCCTATCATGATAATAGGGCAAGCCGACTACTCAGACATTTCTGACACTTTCAAATATAACATATACTAAAACAGGTTTTAAATAAGTAAAACTTTCATAAAACTAGATAAATATTATAACTCATTACAGAAGTTTCCCAAAACAAGAGTGTCACTGAGTTCATGAGCATCTATACAATACAAAATCACATACTCTATCTAAGAACAACAGAAGCTGACTAAATAAGACTAAGGGGTAGGGGAGGAGAGTCAAGGTATGCGGACGCTATAGCAGCTACCTCGATAATCTCTGAATGATTAAACTCTGAGAATCAGCAACCACCGTGACGAGAAATACCTGGATCTGAACACGAAATACAGGGTGTAGCGTGAGTACAACCAACTCAATAAGTAACAGATCTAACCTTTGGACTGAAAGTAGTGATGAATTCGAACATTACAACCCACATACAGAATTAACAGTACAAAAATTCCCGGAAAATGTGAAAGTAGTATCTCAGAAATTCATAAACTGCAAGTAATAGTACAAGAATTTAGGCATGCTTCCAGGTTCATCAATTAAACTCAGAACTAATAAAATATGCCAAAGTCTGAATGATATGAGGAATATGACATCTCTATATCTACATGTTAATATACATATCGTATATGATGCAACACAACAGAAGCCTCGCGCACTCACACTCTCGAAGTACTCAACCTAATTATCTTAATTCTCACTTATCACACTCAATCACTTAGCATTGTATATGATGCAACACAACAGAAGCCTCGCGCACTCACACTCTCGAAGTACTCAACCCGATTGTCTTAATTCTCACTTATCACACTCAATCACTTAGCATTGTACGGGGCAGATCCAGCCCAATGCAAATAAATTTAGGGTAGATCCTGCCCAATGCAAATGAATCAATAACAATTGCACTCACTGTGGAAGTGCAGACTCCGGAGGGTCATATCCAGACCAAGCGCTATAATAAGGCAAATGCAGGCATGAACCAATAAAGTCTGTTGTGGAGTGCAACCCGATCCCATAAATATCACTCACAAACAGGCCCTCGGCCTCACTCAGTCATCAATATCTCCAGTCTCTCGGGATCACAACACTCATGTTGAGCAGCCCAAATCAATGATACAAGATGTGACTATATATCGTAACCAAGACTGGGATACGATATGCAATAATGATGCAATAATGAATGTAACTGAGTACATGACTGAAATTAACCAAACAATTCAACAACACAGGTCGACCACTGTGAGTCCTAATAGTACCAGCTTATAGCCTAAACATGTTTTCTAGCATAAATCACAACTCAAGTGCTCTAACACTTAGACTAAAGTAATAATGTTCAGATAAGATAGCTATACAGTTCCATAGAATCGACTAAATCACAATTATTATTGTGCACATCCACATGCCCGTCACCTAGCATGCGCGTCACCTCAAAACCAATCACATAACACATAAATCAGGGTTTCATACCCTCTGAACCAAGTTTAGAAGTGTTACTTATCTCAAACCATGCAAATCTCTACTCCAACAAGCCTTTGCCTAGCGAAACGGCCTTTGAATGCCTCGAATCTAGCCATAAAAAATTCGATACAATCAACACAAGATAAAGGAATCAATTCCATAAAAAAAATTAAGTTCTTCATCAAAAGTCAAAAAGTCAACTCAAAAGTCGACCTCCGGGTCCACGTCTCGGAATCCGATAAAAGTCAAAAAATTCGGGAGCCTATCAACTACGAGTTCAAACATACCAAATTTACCAAATTTACCAAATTCCAATACCGAAACACCACTCAAATCCTCAAATTAAACTCTCCAAATTTTTAGACTCAAACTCTCAAATTCCACCTCAAAACACACAAACTAGGTGGAAAATTCAATCGGGAAACAAGATTATTGAATAAAAATGATCACAAGTGACTTACTTCAAGAAATACCTCGAAAATCCTCTCAAAAATCGCCTTAGACCGAGTTTGCAAAGTCCAAAATGAAAAAAATCACGAGACCCTCGAATTTAATATTATGTCCAACCTTTGTTCCGCATTTGTGGTAGTTCTTTCGCTTCTGCGGACCTGCCACAACAGGCCCCCTTTCTCTTATGTGATGCTTCCTCCGCACCTGCTAACTCGCAGGTACAGAATTTCCTTTCGCACTTGTGCAACTCCCCCAGCTAGCCAAACTCTTTGTTTTTGCTCCCAATGCGCCGCATCTGCAACCACGCAGGTGCAGAAAATAACCTCGCACCTGCGATCACTGCCCACTTCCTTTCAGGTCACTTCTGTGATCCCCTGCTTGCTTATGCGAACTCGCACCTGCGATCAAAATTGCACAGATGCAATCGCACCAGACCTGGTGCACTTCAGCAGTCTTTAAATTTCAATTTTTGATTTGTTAACCATCTGAACTCCACCCAAGGCCCACGGGATCAAAACCAAACACACCAACAAGTCCTAAAACACAATACAATCTTAGTCGAGACCTCAAATCACATCGACCAACATAAAAAATACGAATTGCACCTCAATTCAAGCCTAATAAAAATTAAGGAATTCCAACTTATATAATCGATGCTGAAACCTATCAAATCGAGTCCGATTGACCTAAAATTTTCCACACACGTCATACACCCGAAACTAAAATCTAAGCCCGATAACCACAAAGTTAACTCTCGGTCAAAATTCTAAATTTCTAACTTTCGCCATTTGAAGCCTAAATCAATTACGGACCTCCAAATCACCATCTGGACACTCTTAAGTCCAAATCACCCAACGGAGCTATCGGAACCATCAAAACTCTATTTCGGAGCTATTTACACACAAGTCAACATCCGGTCAACCTTTTTAACTTAAGCTTCCAACCTTGAGACTAAGTGTTTCAACTCATTCTGAAACATCCCCGGAACCGAACTAACTATCCCGGCAAGTCACTTAGCAACTAATAAGCATAGAATGAGCAGTAAATGGGTGAACGGAGCTACAACACTCAAAACGACCGGCCGAATCATTACACATGACTTGCTCTAAGAATTATAATAACATTAACTTTGCTATGAAATTGAAAGACTGTGCAATATTGCTCCTGAACATGTATCATATAATTATGATAGATAATTACATAGAATATGGTGTCATCTTATGTTCTGCTTCCTGTTTGCATTAGGGGTAACTATTAGTTTAAAATTATTTGAACTTTCAAATTAGTAACTTTGATGTGCACGCTTACATCTGCCAAAAAAATTAAAAAAAAACAAAAGATTACATCTTACTTTGATCAATCACTAGAGTAATACTTACATATTCTTCATCTTTTACTTATAGTATGCTAACGTAAAGATGCAGTACCTCTTTAATAGTGACTTAAATGTCTATCTAAAATAATTGTTGTATTTGTCGCGAACGGTTAGAATATCTCTTTATGTTTTAGTCATTCATAATTGTTTACATGCCTTTATGACTTGTAAAAAAATTTATCATGTAAATTAATTCGATTATTTACGATAGCTTTTACTATGTCGAATTGATCAAAAATAAAATTATGGCTACACAAAATCATGTTACATTCCTTAAAATGAATGAAATAACATGTGGTATATATTATATGAGGGTATGTGATGATCCAAAAGGTCATCCCGTATATTCCTAGCTAATTCTTTGTCCCGAGGTCGTGAAAAACCTGCTTCTATCTCACCTCGATTTGCGTGCGCAGCCTGGGCGTGTAGCCGGGAAGCCTTTATGTGAAAAACTGATAAAAATGATAACTTTGTATTAGAAATTTGAATAAAGTTGACTTCGGTCAACGTTTCCGGTAAACGAACCCGGACCTGTGATTTGACGGTCCCGGAGGGTCCGTAGGAAAACATGGGACTTGGGCGTATGCCCGGAATCGAATTCTGAGGTCCAAGTCCGAGAAATAAATTGTTAAAGAAAATTATTTTCTGAAAAATATAAAGGTTTTTTAAAATGAAATGTTATGTGAAACCTGTGGTATCGAGCCCGTATCTTGGTTACGGAGCCCGGTACAGGTTCGATATGATTTATATGTATTATCTGTGAAGTTTGGTATGAAACGGACTTCTTTTGGCGTGATTCGGACCTTAAATGCAAAAATTGATGTTTTAAGAGGTTTTGAAATATTTCAATTGATTTTGGGTTTAATTCGTTATTTTTGATGTTATTTTAGTGGTTTTATTACACGAATAAGTCCGTAGGATGTTTCTGAGGTTGTGTGCATATTTGGTTTTGAGCCCCGAGGGCTCGGGTGAGTTTCGAGTAGGTGTCGGGGTGCAAAAACATAGGAAAATCTGGTGTTGGAGGTTATTTCTGGTGTCTGGTGTCTAACACTATGTGATCGCATAAGTTATTCCGAGATCGCATAGCATAGTGTGAGAGGGGGGGATTCTACCACTCAATGTCATCGCATAGGCAGGGATGCGACCGCATAGGTGTATAGGAGAGCTGGGGGTGGGGGGCTGCTAGTGTACTGTGAGACCGCATTAGCTGGTTCGCGATCGCATAGGGTGGGGTCAGTGGTCCTGTGCGATCGCAATGCATTATCCGCGATCGCATAGCATTTTTTGGTCAGTAACATCTTTTCTTCTATGCGATCGCATTGTTTTATCCGCGATCGCAATGCACAAAATACCTGGGCAGAATATAAGTTATCAAAATCGGGGTTTCACCATTTTTAACATATTTTGACTTCTAGAGCTCAGTTCTTGGCGATTTTTGAAGGGATTTCCACACAAATCGAATGGGTAAATGTTCTTCCACTAGAATTAATTATATTTCATGAATTAGTTCTTGTTTTTATCATTTAATTTATATTTTGGGTTGAGGAAATTGTGGGTTTTGAAAGAAAACTTCTAAGATGTAAATTCATGATTTGAAAGACCAAATGTTATCGGAATTGGATAAATTTAGTATGTGTGAACTCGTATCAGAATGGGTAATCGGAATTGATAAAATTTATCGGGTTCTGAGGTGTGGGCTCGGGGGGTCGACTTTTGGGTCGATTTTTATAATTTTGTAAAGATTGAGACTTTATTATTCGGAATAGTTCCTTATACATTTTATGTGTATTTTGAAGTTATTTTAGTTGATTGTGAGCCGTCCGGATGTCTTTCCGCCCGAGAAGCCTATTTTTGAGTACCGGGTTGTCGTCTTTGAGGTAAGTATCTTGCCTAACCTTGTGTGAGGGAACTACCCCTTAGGATTGAGTCTTCCTTGTTGATTGTAGTCCGAGCATGCGAGGTGACGAGTGTGTAATCGAACTTATTTGCAATTAGATTGGCCTTTCAGGATTCGTGGTTTCTTATATTATCTGTGTATGATTCGTAATTGTTACATTTGAATCATTGGTTGTTAATCTCATCCCTCCCTGTTTAAATTAGAATTATTTATTTTTAGATTCCTTCATTGGCTATTTGACCTTACTCGACTTAACTGAATATTCTACTTCTCTCATCATCATGCTATATTTTCTTCCTAGCTTGCTTAATTGACTATAATTAGTGTCATCTAGCCTTATAGTTGACTATCCGTAGTTGGAACATCTATTCGTTGGAGTCAAGCATGCCCGTGAATCTTACATTGTGATTTATATGACTATTCCCTTAAGTGCTACTTAGGTCTAATTGTTAGACATTTATGTTATTGGTATTTCCTTGATGTTGCCTATTACTGGGCCTTTGTTGAAGTTGAGTTTATTCCGTGAAGTTAACTATTTAGGTGAGATTGGTTATAGTTGTTTCCCTTGCCGGGACTGTGTGGTTCCCTTATTATTCCGATGTTGGTGATGTTGTTTGCCTTGTTGATTCCCTTGCCGGGATGTTGTGGTTTCTATAACTGTTTATGCTGCTAATGATATTATTTATACTGTTGACTCCCTTGTTGGGATGTTGTGGTTTCTATTACTGGTTATGTTGTTAATGATATCGTTTGTATTGTTGACTCCCTTGCCGGGATGTGGTAATTATGGGTCATATTGTTGGTTTTTCCTTGCCAAATTATTGTTCTTGATATTTTTTGGGTGAGGAAGAGTGTAAAGCACGAAGGGTGATGCCGTGTATTGTGAGGATGAGAGTCTAAAATCATGAAGGGTGATGACGTTCCATGTTATGATATTAAAGCACGAAGGATAATGTCGTGCCATGTTATGATATTAAAGCACGAAGAATAATGTCGTGCCATGTTATGATATTAAAGCACGAAGGATAATATCGTGTCATGTTATGATATTAAAGCACGAAGGATAATGCCGTGTCGTATCTATTTATATTGTGAGGATGAGAGTAAAAGCATGAAGGATGGTGTCATGCACTTGTTTTGGTGAGAATGAGAGTAAAGCACGAAGGGTGATGCCATGCACTTGTTTTGGTGAGAATGAGAGTAAAGCACGAAGGGTGATGTCGTGTACTTATTTTGGTGAGAATGAGAGTAAAGCACGAAGGGTGATTCCGTGCACTTGTCTTTGCATTCTATTCTGTTTTTCTCAATTTGGATATTCCTACTGATCTTACTGCATTTATTGGCAAGATTCGATATTCCTCCTGTACTGCATGGCAATTTCTGAGTTATGGACTGAGTTCCGGTGGATAAATCTTGAGGAGATTTTGATCAAGGGATTTTATTGAAAAGTACTACTGAAAAAGCAATGGTTTTGAAATGATTATATTTGAATGACTTTCACATCGAAGGTATATTTGAAACGCACTAGTCTTGCCTAAAATGAGATTTGGGTCATTTATTGGGAAAGCATCTTTGGGAAGTTTTGTATTTTGAAAGAAACTATGTTTTACGTAATTCTCTCTATTAAATATACTTATATCTACTTTTGGAGAAAGTATGTTTTCAAATGAAACTCTTCCATACTAAAATGATTTTTATTTGCAAAAGTTTTTCATATGAACTGTTGTTTAATAATTTCCACCAGTTTATGGATTTTAATGGCTAAGGCCCGATGTGAACAAACCGACGTAGAGTTGAGTTATTGGTGTTCTCTATTGTATTGTGTTTCCTTTCGGTTTGGCCTATTTTGTTGTCCATCATTTTGTGTATTTTTGTGTTGTTTTGTGATTGATTTCTGTAATTTCCTTCGCCTTATATTGTCATTGTTGTAAATTATTCCGTGAAGTCTTAGGTAGATGTAACGTTCGGGCATTGCTATATTCATGTTATTTATCTTGTAGACCAGTGGTGTCTTGACTAGTCCTCGTCACTTCTCCACCGAGGTTAGTCTTGATACTTACTGGGCACCGCTGTGGTGTGCTCATACTACTCTTCTGCACATTTTTGTGTGCAGATCCATATATATATTGTAGTAGCTGTGTGGATGATTGCCGAGGAGACTCAAGGTAACCTGTTGCTACGTTCGTAGGCGTAGGCGTCACCTTCTTCGTATTTATTATTCATACATTGTTGTATTTATTTCCAAACAGTTGTACTTAGAAGTTGTAGAACATTCGTAGAGCTTATGACTTGTACTACCGGTTTTGCGAAAGTTTGTACATTCTGTTGAGATTCTATATCAAGACTGTTAGTTTTCTTCTATTTATTGGTGTTATTCAGTAACTGTTAGGCTTACTAGTCCCTAAGACTAGGTGCCATCACAATACCCACCGGAGGGAAATTGGATCATGACAGGGTAAGACGGTGGATTCGAGTCCCAGAGCTCCATGAGGGTAAGACATCAGGTTCAAGTTCTGGTACACCACGATGATAAGACGTCGGATTTGAATCCCAATGTATGACATTGATGGCATAATGATGGCTAAGGCAAAAATAATGTTCTATTAATGAAAAATCATGACGCCGCCCAACTGGATCAGCTTCATTCCCTAAAGCAAATGTGATAGTGATAGATCAATAGTCTGAAAGAAGATAAAATAATTATCGTGGCAGTATGAATATACGTGATGGTAGGCTAGAAATTTGTGTTTTAGCCGTATTATGCCTCTAATTACTACACTTTACTAGTGTTTTAGCTTAAATGATGGTGATTTGCACTTATTATGTGTTTTACGTCTTGGAGGAAATGATTTCGAGTTAAGAAGATAATTCATAGCTAAACCGAATAATTTGGAGCTTTGAAGTAAGAGAAGAAGTCCAAGGATTTAACCGAAGATCGAGTTCGGGACCGAAAACTAAGCATATATGAAAAATAGAAGAAAATTGCTCAAGGCCATTAAATTTGCCTATCACACTGTGGCTCAGTGGCCGATGATTAAATGCCTTAGAGAATATGTAATTGAATTGCAAATATCTACTTTATGAATGGCTTAATATAGTGTTGCGCTCATGCACTATGAAAGGCAACAAAGAAAGGCAACAAGAGTTAGGCAAAGGAAGTATAAAAAATAAGCTAGAGGAATTCCATTAGCGTGACGCACGATGCGTCGCCCCGTGCGGCGTGCTAGTGCAAAATCTGCCCAGAATCTATTTTGCAAATCGTACTGTTTAAATACACCAAAATACCATTAGAAGGACTTTTGACAGACTTTCGACCTAAGGAGCAGAAGGAGGAGTGGGAAGAATACAAGCACAAGGATTTCATCATTCCTTCCTCACTTAAGATCCGGGTTTGGATTGAATTTATGTTGTCCCATACATTAGTTATATTTGTGAAGAACTTCTCCATGTCTATGGAGTAGTTCTTTTTTGGTTTTGATGGATTTGGTGTATTGGTGATTGTTTGTGGATTATAACTCTATTTTTATGTATTTGAATCATTTTTGGAAGATTTAATTATTGCATATATATTTACGTGTTCTTGCAATCGAAATAGGCATAACTTGTGATATCTTTGCACTATATTATTGTTTGAGTTCATAGATTCTTTTAAGTAATCGAAAGAGGCTAGTTGAATCATTGATTAAATTTAGTTCGGATAATAATCGAAAGAGTTTTTCATAAAGACCGATCCACTACGCATTCTTGCATATTTTTATAGAGCTTAAATTAGTTCATATTGTGAGGCTGACACTTAATCGAGTGAAGAGTTTCTACTAAACAATTGTACTGATAAGTAAGTGAACTCGAGAGACTCACTTGAATATTAGAAGTGAATTATCTAGAGTTAAATCCCAGACAATTATCTTGTACATATCCTATCAAAATCCTATTTCCCCTCATTGATATTTTCCTTTGTTTAGTCCTTGCTTCGATTGTCATTAGCTAATTAGATCAAGATTCTTAGTTAAATTTTATTATTAATCATATAAATCTCAATCGTTGATCCTCCTGGATAGTAATCAAGCTATAATCTACGAGAATATTATTTAACTCCAATCCTTGTAGACACGATATTATACTATACTATCTTTGACTAACGAGCACAATTTAAGTGTGTGTTTTGTGCCCGTTAATACGTGGGTGTGGTAAATAATAATCGCCATGGTGGTGGTCGTTACAGACAAGAGAACAAAAAGTATTCTCAGAATAATCCTTCAGAAGGCAAAGATAATATTTACTACTGATGTGGTATGAAAAATCATTGGGCACGAATTTATCGTACGCTTGAATATTTGTCAAATTTTATCAAGCCTCTATAAAAGGAAAAGAAAATAAAGTTGAGACTCACTTATCCATTAAGAATAATATTGAGGCGGGCCGTATAAATAATCATGATAAAAATGAAGCAAGTCTTGCCTATAAATATAATATTTTTGAAGTATTGCTTATTTAGAAGTTGGAGACTTCTTTTAGTGTCACGACCCAAAATTCATAAGGTCGTGATGGCACCGGACACCACTGTCAGGCAAGCCAATCATTCAATGGTTAAGTTAAATTTTCTGTTTTAGCATTTTAAAATCATTACCTTTCACTTAACACGCAATATCTAAATAAAATTCATTAAGTAGAAATAACAGCCCAATATTCCATTTTGATCAAATACATCCCAAACACATCCTAGAACCCGGTGACACAAGTACATGAGCAATTTTTAAGAATTATACAAATTCTACAAAACTTGTCCGAAATACAAATTGGACAAGGAATAAAAATGAGAATACAATACATAGAGGAAGACTCTACCGACTGCGGGTCGTCTCTGAATGATGCAGCTCGTCTAAGTCTCCAAGTCAGCCGTATTGCTATGAAGGTACCTGTGCAACAAAATGCACAGCAAGTGTAGCATGAGTACGAAAATAACGTGTACTCAGTAAGTATCCCGCCTAACCTCGAAGAGGTAGTGACGAGAGGTCTACTTGACACTCACTAAGGTACAACAAAATAATTTAACACGATATGATATTAGTAACAGGCATACGAGGATGATAAAAACAGAAAACATTAATGATAACTGTAATTCAAATAAATACTGGAAGTAAATAAACAATTACTACTTCATTTTCCCCCAAATATCTTGTCACTTAAAAATCCATGAAATCATTAACAATTAACATGCTCATACGGGATAAGGACAACCGGCCTAAGCCATCATAATAATCATATATGTGTATTGCCGAGGGTCGAACGGCCCGAACCATAATTTCATCTTTCAATCTCGTTGTGGCGTACGGCCCGCTCCCATGAGAGTGGGGGAAATAACACTTCGCTCAATGTAAATTGCGAAGCGTTCACATGCAGTCATGCACAATCAAATAGTCCACCCCGACTACATAGGGAAAGCAAATACTCAAGTAAATGATAAATTTCTCTTTTAAAGGTCACAAAAATAATATTTAAATTTTTTTTCATAAATCCATTTTCTTTTTACCAAGTTCAGTAAGGTTTAAACACTTTATTTTCATCAATAAGATTACAAATACGGTAATTAAAATATGCTTTTGGGTCCTAGACTACCCGGACATAAACATGATAGTAGCTACGCACGGACCCTCGTCACTTCATGCGTACGTAGTCCCCACAATAGTAGCACATATTTAATTAGCTCACCTAGTGGAACAATTCCCCCTCACAAGGTTAGAAAGGAGACTTAGCCCGCTCCGAATTTCATAACCGTCTTCCAAGCCCTTCCGATGACTCAAATCGTTGCACAACGCTCCAAAACTAGCCAAATAATGGCAAACTAATGAAAATATACTCTAATACTTGTTAACAATTCAAATTATATAAACTCCCAACTCCGCTCGAAAAGTTGACCAATTTGCTCTCGGGCTCATGTGCCCGGATTCCGAAATTTTTCGAAGATAATGATTACCCATGACTTTAATAGCTCAAATATATAATTTACTCTTAATTTCATGCTCAATTTTGGTGGTCAAAATCCAAATTATCAATCTCTAGGTCTTCTACCAAAAACCCACAATTTCAACTATTTCCATGTTCTAATCCATATATACACATGTATTTAACTCAAAATTGTGAAGAAAACACTTACCACATTTCATATGGCGAAAATCGCCTCAAAAATCGCTTCAATCCGAGCTTCATAGCTCCAAATATGCTAAAAATGGCTGAAACCTCGATATATAACTTCTGCCCAGTTATTTACTCATCGCGATCGCAGAAAATGCTTCGCGATCACGAAGTACAAAAATTTCTATCCCAAAATTTGCTCTTCGCGATCGCGAAGAACAAATGCCCAGCTCTTCCGGAAAGTCTCTAGTAGAATGGTCATAACATTTTTCACAAAACTCCAAATGACAAATGGTTTAATATTCTCAATTCTAGACTCCAATATCTACAATTTTCATGTTTTGGTCATCTCTCAATTCCTTATAGATTTTGAGATATAAGCTGCCAAAGTCAGCCCTGTGAAACACAAGTTTCTTCTTTATCTTCCCAGATACCCTGTAGTGTAACCGCCATATCTATTTGTACACAAATCTAAATTCTAAATGATTTATTTTTCTAGAAACTAGACACAAAGATCTACAATGTTCATTTTTACACCATCTCAAAGTTCCTTACAAATTGTGATATATGAGCCTCTAAAGTCGAGTCAGTGCAGCAGAATATTTCCTCTACGAGATCGTGAAAGTCTTTCCGCGATCGCGATTCACTGGCCCATTTCTCTCATTTTACTCAACGCGATCGCGACCAATTCCTCGTGATCACGTAACACACTGCTGTAGCCAAAACCCATCAGCTATAAATGGCCTAGAAATGATCCAAAACCACCCCGAAACTCACCCGAGCCCCTCGGGACCCCGTCCGAACGTGCCAACAAGTTTGAAAACGTATCACGGACTTAGTCGAGGCCTCAAATCACATCAAACAACGTCGAAATCATGAATAACACCCCAATTCAAACTTTATGAACTTTAAAATTTCAAACATCCACATCTGATGCCTAAATGACCCCAAATTTTGCACACAAGTCATATTCGACATTACGGACCTGCTCCAACTTCCGGAATCGCATTCCGACCCCGATGTCAAAATTTCCACTTCCGGTCGGATTTCCCAAAAACCTTCAAATTTCTATCTTTAGCCAAATGACTTCAAAATGACCTACGGACATCCGAATTCACTTCCCATTGCGCTCCCAACTCCAGAATCACCATACGAATCTATCCTTAGGCTCGGATTCCCAAACAAACATTAATCTCACTGAAATGCCTTCCAACCCAAATTTATAAAATTCTTCTAAAATACTATCTTCCATAATATGCGCCGAAACGATCCTGGGTTATTCGACTCACGATCCGAACACACGCCCAAGTCCGAAATCATCATACGAACCTGCTGGAACCTTCAAATCCTGATTCGGAGGTTGTTTACTCAAAATTCTAATCTTAGTTGATTCTTCCAACTTAAGGCTTCCGAAATGAGAATTTTCTTTCCAAATCCACCCGAACTTCCTGAATTTCAATTCCGACCATGCATACAAGTCATAATACCTTAAATGAAGCTGCTCATGGCCCCAAACCGTTGAACGACGCGCTAGAGCTCAAAACGACCGGTCGGGTCATTACATTCTCCCCCACTTAAACAGACGTTCATCCTCGAACGTGCTAGGAACTTCCCTGGAGTTATCTGAAATCACTGTTTAACACGTGAGCACATGCCCGTGCCACCACAACCCAGTTGAGCACATTAGCTTGATCAAATCTGAAGATATATTCTTTTATCCATATAATAAGCTCAGAACCCAGTTCCAACACCTGAAATTTCTCTGTCAGGCCTAGTTCCAATATATAAACACCGTATCAACTACCACACGATATACCAGAACATGACTGCATACCTTTGCTGAATTAGCACCATGCACCGCATATTTCATCATCTAACCACAATGACACTCCCTGAACCTTAATAGCCAAAATTCCACGAATCTGATGCTCCCAATGCACCTTATAATATATATATCTTTCCATGATGCTGGCGATACCACCATAACGGAGGAGATGTGCAGAAATTTCTAACCAATTGCAGAGTTAACCAAACATTGAATCCTTCCTCTTGACTAAGACCATCATCTCATTACGAACCAATAAGGGTAATTGTCCTTTAAT
Source organism: Nicotiana knightiana (assembly GCA_005239525.1). Lineage (NCBI taxonomy): Eukaryota > Viridiplantae > Streptophyta > Magnoliopsida > Solanales > Solanaceae > Nicotiana > Nicotiana knightiana. The sequence goes on from MDKJ01176408.1 coordinate 17,846, forward strand.
GTATTTCACATAATCTTATCGCACCGATCCCTGATATAATAATCTCGTCTCACCCGGTATGAACTGCTTAGTCAACAAATCACTCCCAGACATGACCATCAGTCTCACACGATGCCACAATGCGCCAATAGGCCACAACTCGAACATGATACATAAGGAAATGACTCAGGAAGGGACTACTCGACTCACGCAACTAATATGAACTTTCCTCAGAAAATAGGGAGTAAAACACAAGAAAAATAATTATAGGAACCTCAACATCCCACTGATGCGGCGTGCAACCTGATTCGAATAACATACCCATGGTGGCGTGCCACCCGATCCCATCATAAAATTCATATAAGGAGATACACACCAAGCTGGATTGCTCATTATTACAAATTACTGAATATCGGTCACAAGCACGCTAAGTGCATAATACCATCTTGAGGAGACTGATAGAGCCATATGCTACAAAACTTAAGCACAACTGAGGTGTGATATATATATATATATATATATATATATATATATATATATACTCTGAATCTCAAGAGCTCTGCTCACATAACATCATTACTACGCAGAAACTCAGTACATAGAAAATTTATCAAGCCATTCACAACTCCCAAGCCGATTCTGCTCGCACCGAACTAGGCTATATACACCCTTTTTCTCATAACACCCAAGAGCAACCGTCATAGCCGGGAAAAACACCCCACAATCCACAACCAACTAAACGGAATGCCTTCTAGGCATAAATTCTCAAATAAGCAATGTTGCACTTCCTTATACTTGGTCTAAATCTTAAATCAATTAGGTGACTACATGTCACACTTATATAATATTCCCTTGGTCACGCTCCCACGACCTTCCACACTAGGTAACAAGTTTGCACGTCCATACCACTGACCATGCTAACGCTGTAAAACCAATCAAGAACCCATAACCATGATACAAAGCCTCTTTCACCAAACACCGATCTCAGGTGACACTGAAGACAACACCAGTTTCCTTGCTCATCCGAGCTCATGACATCCTTGTTAACACCGAACCGCAATCTCGATTCTTACTCCCAATTACATACTGTTTACCGCACCTAACATGCCAATATAAGATAGTGCAAGAATTTCATCATAACTCCTGAACCACTTATAGGGTGAACACTTCATCACATAGAAACCTTCTACTTACCTCAACTCTAGAGAATCATCACAACACACGAGTGAATTCTCACAATCACAATACATGCAAATCCTTAAGTAGTAGTCTATGCCACCATAATCCTTCCGGGATCTGCCTATACCTGACAGGCCGCAATACTTGAATGCTTCCAAATAAATCCATTACGTCGGCCGACAAGCCACACACACACCGGCACAAACCACATGCATAACTTAATCACATTGAAGGAACTGATCACTGTCATAGATATTCCATTTCAACCATGGATAACCAATATATTTTCTCCTAATCATCCCTAATTGCCTCAGAATAATAGCAATCCCATTCGACACATAACAAACTCAACCCTTACGCATCCCGAGTGGCCTTGATTCATGAGACCATGTTGTCTCAATCCCGTAAACCGCATCATACCCTCCTGATAACCTTTCTAAAATTCAGAGTTTATTTCTCTCACTCCTCCAATACTATTCTGCACGCTGAAAATAACATAGAACACTCCAATCATTTTCCGTTTCTCAGAAATTACGCTGCACAAGCTCGATTCTTAATCATACTGCTGCCTGAAACCCTTAAACACCGCATTCTTAGCCTTCTAATTCAATAGGACTGCTATCAAGAGTCACCCACTCTGAATGGCCCCGAATACAATCAGCTCCAAGGATCTTCTAGCATATGCACACCTTCTCAATGAAGCATGTGACTGAGTCACTACCCTTACAACTCGCCTATGCCTTAAGCATAAATTCTGAATCTCCCAAAACCTAACCCTGGTCCAATAGGACCAACTTTTGCACATATTTATCAAATCTCATGCTCAATTACCACTTTATTCCTTAGCTGTAATAACTTGACAATATGCCGACAACCCGCAACCCCCATGAGAAGATAATCCTACAGCCCAGTTGCAGGCGGTAGGACTCTCCCACTTAGCCCGAAGCTACTTCTTGCACCACTCTAGACCCTGCTGAGATCCTTTCTCCTTTGTTAACATGATTCTGCTCAACCAATCCGCCCAATTCTTCCGAATTCCCCTGTTAGCACTCCTTAAATACTCAAATTCTCTAGCATCATTCACACATTCTGCCTCCTACCGAATAGCCACTAGAATTCCTCACAGAGACTTGCCAACCACACAACCGCTAACCTACTCACAGAAGATAACCCACTTGTGGAAATCACCAACTGGCCCCTTCCAACGACGCCGTACTGCACACCCTCTACAACATCAATACCCCATCCTAAGCCTACTCTCATTCACCAACTTTACCAGCCCGTCCGCTCCTCATGGACATCTACTAAATTCTCTACAACATCTTCAAATTCACCGCCACATTGCGTCCTTCTTCATTCCTAACAACTCTTCCCTGTTGTATCCAACCTTCTGCCGAAATAACCCACATTTCAACTTAAGCTCGTGGACCCAATCAACATCCACTAAAACTCTCAAACTTTCCCTCAAGATAGGCAGCTGTCTTACCACTGCACTCATGTGCTACGCTGCCACTCTCCTACTTGTTAAACTCATTCCTTTAAACAACTACCTGACTTCCATTCCTTACACCTGGCCTTTTAGGAAGGGAACCACCGCCTAGCACTTTTCACATATATTCCGTCATCGTATGCTGCCCAATTGCTGCCTCAATTCAACATCATTCACTGTAGTTCTTAATCCAACAGTTCGCCACGACTTCAAACTCTCCGAGATCATCTATCTCGAGCTGCCTTCATTATCAACACTTATCCAGTACTGAACCGTCGCGCCTCAAGGTCTCTGACAACCGCTTCTTCAATACTTCTTCACAATACTCTGACCCCATTCAACCAAAGAAACCATAGCACCGACAAACTTAACACATTCCATTCGATCAATGACGACGATATCACATCACAGGTGAATATTCCACCTCACTTGAAAACACCTAGTCTTACTACTTTATCAATCCAAAACCTGACCATTTATAGTTCAATTGTCTTTCCTCCGCCGGAACTAAAATGTTGAAATCTCAAAATCACGCTCTGAGAAGACCTCCCTTCAAGTCATTCATTGCCTCTACATATGGGCAAGAATCCTACCATTACACCTACATCGCGCGATAACCAATCGTAAGCATCATCACTACCTGAGCATAGCCTCAAGGATCTCAGCAACACAGCTACTGAGCTGAAATAACATATTATCCTTCTGCAGGGCAACAACAACAGCCTCAATCAATTACGCGTGGAAAACATCACGCACCCTATCCGTAGCACCATTTCAATTCCTCAAATTCCTGATTCATAACAAGCCCTTCGCGACGAGTAAGATTAAGTAGGAAGAAACATAGGCACAAGCCTTAAAGGAATCAAATCGCACGATGAGGAATCAAGAAGGGAAGTACTCCTAACAACCCTGTAGCCTCTCGAAGATAAGTACAGATGTCTCTGTACTGATCTACAAGACTCTACTAGACTTGCTCATGACTCGTGAGACCTAAAGGAACCTAGTTCTCTGATACCACGTTGTCACAACCCAAAATCTATAAGGTCCTAATGGCGTCGAACACCACTGTCAGGCAAGCCAATCATTAAATGGTTAAGTTAAATTTCTTGTTTTAGCATTTTGAAATCATTACCTTTCACTTAACACGCAATATATAAATAAAAATCATTAAGTAGAAATAACAGTCCAATATTCCATTTTGATAAAATACATCCCAAACACATCCCAGAACCCGGTAACACAAGTACATGAGCAATTTCTAAGAATTTTACAAATTCTACAAAACTTGTCTGAAATACAAATTGGACAAGGAATAAAAATGAGAATACAATACAAAGAGGAAGACTCTGCCGACTGCGGGTCATCTCTGAAGGATGCAGCTCGTCTAAGTCTCCAAGTCAGCCATATTGCTATGAAGGTACATGTGCAACAAAATGCACAGCAAGTGTAGTATGAGTACGAAAACAACGTGTACTCAGTAAGTATCCCGCCTAACCTCAAAGAGGTAGTGATGAGAGGTCGACTTGACACTAACTCAGGTCCAACAAAATAATTTAACACGATATGATATCAGTAATAGGCATACGAGGATGATAAAAACAGTAAACATTAAAGATAACTGTAATTCAAATAAATACTGGAAGTAAATAAACAATTACTACTTCATTTTCCCCCAAATATCTTGTCACTTCAAAATCCATGAAATCATTAACAATTTAACATGCGCATATGGGATAAGGAAAACTGGCCTGAGCCATCATAATAATCATATATGTGCACTGCCGAGGGTCGAACGGCCCGAACCATAATTTCCTCTTTCAATCTCGCTGTGGCGTACGGCCTGCTCCCATGAGAGTCGGGAAAATAAAACTCTGCACGCAGAATGTAAATTGCGAAGGGGTCACATGCAGTCATGCACAATCAAACAGTCCACCCCGACTATATCGGGAAAGCAAATACTCAAGTAAATGACAAATTTCTCTTTTAAAGGTCACAAAAATAGTATTTAAATCTTTTCCAGAAATCCATTTTCTTTTTACCAAGTTCAGTACGATTTAAACACTTTATTTTCATCAATAAGATTACAAATACGGCAATTAAAACATGTTTTTGGTTCCTAGACTACCCGGACATAAACATGATAGTAGCTACGTACGGACCCTCGTCACTTCGTGCATACGTAGCCCCCACAAATAGCAGCACATATTTAATTAGCCCACCTAGGGGGACAATTCCCCCTCACAAAGTTAGGAAGGAGACTTATCCCGCTCCGAAATTCCATAACCGGTTTTCAAGCTCTTTCGATGACTCAAATCATTGTACAACGCTCCGAAACTAGCCAAATAACGGCAAACTAATGAAAATATACTCTAATACTTGTTAACAATTCAAATTATACAACTTCCCAACTCCGCTCGAAAAGTTGACCAATTTTCCCTCGGGCCCACGTGCCCAGATTACCAAATCTTTTTAAGAAAATGATTACCCATGACATTACTAGCTCAAATATATAATTTACTCTTAATTTTGTAGTCAAAATCCAAAATACCAATCTCTAGGTCTTCTACCAAAAACCCACAATTTCAACTAATTTCCATATTCTAGTCCATATATACACATGTATTTAGCTCAAAATTGTGATGAAAACACTTACCACATTTCATATGGTGAAAATCACCTCAAAAATCGCTTCAATCCGAGCTCCATAGCTCCAAATATGCTAAAAATGGCCGAAACCTCAATATATAACTTCTGCCCAGGTATTTAATCATCGCGATCGCGGAAAATGCTTCTCGATCACGAAGTACAAAAATTTCCAGCCAAAAATTTGATCTTCACGATCGCGGAAAAAGCTTCGCGATCGCGAAGAACAAATGCCCAGCTCTTCCGGATAGACTCTAGTATAATAGTCATAACGTTTTGCACAAAAATCTAAATGACAAATGGTTTAATTTTCGGTAAACTAGACTCCAAGATCTACAATTTTTATGTTTTGGTCATCTCCCAATTCTTTACAGATTTCGAGATACAAGCTTCCAAAGTCAGCCCTGTGCAAGATAAATTTCTTCTTTATTTTCCCGGACACCCTGTAGTGTAACAACCATATCTCTTTGTACACAAATCCAAATGCTAAATGGTTTACTTTTCTAGAAACTAGATACAAAGGGCTACAACTTTCTTTATACATCATCTCAAAATTCCTTATATATTGTGAGATATGAGCTTCTGAAGTCGAGTTAGTGCAGCAGAACATTCCTCTACGAGATCACGAAAGTCTTTCCGCGATCGCGATTCACTGGCCCATTTCTCTCATTTTACTCATTGCGATCGCGACCAATTCCCAGCGATCGTGTAGCACACTGCTTTAGCCAAAAACCAGCAGCTATAAATGGCCTAGAAATGGTCCAAAACCACCCTGAAACTCATCTGAGCCCCTCGGGACCCCGTCCGAACGTGCCAACAAGTCTGAAAACGTATCACATGCTTAGTCGAGGCCTCAAATCACATCAAACAACGTCGAAATCATGAATCGCACCCCAATTCAAGCTTTATGAACTTTGAAATTTCAAACTTCCACATCAGATGCCGAAACCTATCAAATTACGTCCGATTGACCCTAAATTTTGCACACAAGTCATATTCGACATTACGGACCTGCTCCAACTTCCGGAATCGCATTCCGACCCTGATATCAAAATTTTCACTTCCGGTCGAATTTCTCAAAAACCTTCAAATTTCTATCTTTAGCCAAATGACTTCAAAATGACCTACGGACATCCGAATTCACTTCCGATCGTGCTTCCAACTCCAGAATCACCATACGAAGCTATTCTGAGGCTCGGATTCCCAAACAGACATCAATCTCACTGAAATGCCTTCCAACCCAAATTTATGAAATTCTTCAAAAATTATCTTCCATAATATGCGCCGAAACGCTTCCGGGTTATCTGACTCCCGATCCGAACATACGGCCAAGTCCAAAATCATCATACGAACCTGCTGGAACCTTCAAATCCTGATTCGGAGGTTATTTACTCAAAATTCCAATCTTAGTTGATTCTTCCAACTTAAGGCTTCCGAAATGAGAATTTTCTTTCCAAATCCACCCGAACTTCCCGAATTTCAATTCCGACCATGCGTACAAGTCATAATACCTGAAATGAAGCTACTCATGACCCCAAACCGCTGAACGACGCGCTAGAGCTCAAAACGGCCGGTCGGGTCGTTACATTTAGCATCACAACTGAAGACTTATTATTGGGAAAAATTATAAGAATAATTATTTTTTTCATTTTATGAAGTTCATATTATGAAAAAAACTTTTTATGTTGTTAGTATTTACTTCCCTACATATAGTTTCTTTTGTTCTTAAATTTTTCAATATTACTTATGGTGTATTTTTTTTTTCCTTATGAAGAATATGAAATATTCTCAGTCTTCAGTTGGTCTTATGAATAATAATAAAATAATATGCCTTCTTGATAGTGATACAACGCACACCATATTAAAAGATAAGAGATATTTATCTTATTTAATTATGAAAGAAGTCAATATCATAATAATATCTACTAGTGCAAAATTAATTGAGGCCTTTGAAAGAGAGACTGTATTACTACCGGGAGGGAACTATATTGGCTGTTAATGATGCATTATGTTGTACTAGGTCTCAAAGAAACTTGTTGAGTTTCAAAGATATTCGCTAAAATGGCTATCATATTGAGACCACCAATGAAGGAAAGGTTGAATATTTTTATATTACTATAATAAAAGTAAAAAAGAAGTATGTTCTTGAAAATCTTCCCGCATTTTCCTATGGATTATATTACGCTAGTATTAGTGTAGTCGAATCACATGTCATAGTAAACAAAGGGTTTACTAATAATTTTATTATATGGCATGACCAGTTGGGCAATCCCGATTATAATATGATGCACAAAATAATTGAGAATTCATATGGTCATTCATTGAAGAACCAAAAAATTCTTCTAACTAAAGAATTCTCTTGTGTTGCATGTTCTCAAGGCAAACTGATTATCAGACCATCAGTGACTAAAGTTGGAATTGAATCTTCTGCATTTTTTGAACGTATACAGGATAATATATGTGGGACCATACACCCTCCAATGTGGTCCATTCAGATATTGTATGATTTTGATAGATGCATCTACAAAATGGTCATGTGTGCTTGTTATCAACCCGCAATTTGGCCTTTGCGAGGTCACTGACTCAATTAGTAAGATTAAAAGTAAGTTTTTAGATTATGCAATTAAGACATTTCGTCTTGATAATGCTGGTGAATTTACATCCCATGCTTTTAATGATTATTGTATATCAACTGGGATGAAAATTGAGCATTCAGTTGTTCATGTTCATACTCAAAATGGTCTAGCGGAATCATTGGTCAAACGCCTCCAATTAATTACTATAACAATGCTTATGAGAACAAAACTTCCCATTTCGGCATTGGGTCATGCTATTTTGCATGCAACAGCTCTTGTGTAGATTAGGCCCACAAGTTATCATAAAGGCTCCCCATTACAATTAGCTTTTGGCCAGGAGCCAAATATTTCCCATCTTAGAATATTTGGATGCGCAATATATGTTCTAGTTGCTCCACCACAACTCAAAAATATGGGTCCCCAAAGAAGATTGGGGATATACGTTGGGTATGGATCTCCTTCTATTATAAAATATTTGGAACCTATGATTGGAGATTTATTTACGGCAAGATTTATTAATTGCAATTTTGATGAATCACTATACCCAACATTAGTGGGAGAAAATAAGTAGTTGGAAAAATAGATATATTGGAATGCATTATCACTATGTCATTTAGATCCTCGAACAAACCAATGTGAACACGAGGTTCAAAAGATAATTTATTTACAAAATATTGTAAATCAACTGCCAGATGCATTCACTGACCTACCAATGGAGACTAAGTCATATATTCCAACTACTAATGCTCCTATTCGGATTGATATCCCATCTAGACAATCTATAATATTAAATGAGTCTAAGCCACGCTTGAAACATGGTAGACCAATCGGTTCCAAAGATAAAAAATTTCAAAAGAGAAAAGGAGCAAATTATCTAGGGGATCATAATATGGAGGCAATTTCTCAAAAAGAGCCATGTGACGTAACAAATGATAAGACCTCAAAGGAAGTCCAAGTACCTGAAAATAATAATAATGAAGAGCAATAAGTTATGTCTCTATGGAAAAAGGTGTAACTGAAATAATATTATTGTCAACAATGATTTTGCTTATAATGTTGTTGTTGGAATAATGCAACAAGATGAGGATTTTGAACTAAGATCTGTCGATGAATGTAGATAGAGAAATGATTGGCCAATATGGAAAGATGATATCCAGGCAGAATTAACTTCACCCAAAAAAAATGAAGTATTCAGACATATAGTTCAAACACATGAAGGAATACAAATGGGGTTTTGTCCGAAAATAAAATGATAAAAATACAGTTGTTATATATAAAGCATGACTTGTGGCATAAGGATTTTCGCAGAGGCCTGACATTGATTATATGGAGACATATTCTCTTGTGGTGCATGCAATCACCTTAGGTATCTTATAATCTGGCAGTCCATGAAAAACTTGATATGCATCTAATGGATGTTATCGCAGCCTATTTGTACGGCACATTAGACAACAAAATTTATATGAAAATTCCTGAAAGATTTAAAGTACCTAAGGTTTACGGGAAACTTGTTCAATAATTTTTGGACTTAAAAGTTGATTTTAGTTGACTTCGGTCAATGTTTTGAGTAAACAGACCCCGGACCCATATTTTGACGGTGCCGGTGCGTCCGCAGTGAAATATGGGACCTGGGCGTATGCCCAAAATCGAATTCCAAGGTCCCTAGCTCGAAATATGAATTTTTGTTAAAAATTGAAAGACTGAAATTTTAATGGTTTTAAGAAATTGGTTAATGTTTGATCTCGTTGGTATCGGGTCCGTATTTTGGTTCGGAAGCACGGTACAGGTCCGTTATGATATTTATACCCTATCTATGAAATTTGGTAAAAAACGAAATTGATTTGGCGTGATTCGGATGTCCGGTTGTGAAAATAGGAATTTCAAAGTGTTCTTGGAAATTTCATGTGATTTGGTGCTAAATTCGTAGTTCTAGGTGTTATTTTGGCGATTCGATCGCACGGGTAAGTTCGTATGATGTTGTTAGACTTGTATGCATGTTTGGTTGGGAGCCCCGAGGGTTCGGGTGAGTTTCGGATAGGTTACAGAATGAAATGAACTTAGAAAAAAATATCTGGTGTGCTTCAGGTCTGCAGGTCTCGCAATTGCGAGGTCAGGCTCGTAATGCGAGCCTCACATTTGCTAAGAATCGTCGCATTTGCGAGCATAGGCTGGGACTGGGTAGTCTCGCATTTGCGAGGATAGAGCCGCATTTGCGGAAATTTGATGTTCGCAATTGCGAACGAAATACTCGCATTTGCAAAGGCCGCAGAAATGCGATAGGTTCGCATTTGCGATACTTTTCTCGCATTTGCGAGCATCGCGATTGCGAAGTTCAGGTCGCAAATGCGACATCTGTAGCTGGTAAATCCTGATTTAGACGAGATTTTTCTCATTTTTAAAAACTTCCAAATACAAGAAACCCTCTAGATGATTTTTCAAAGACCACTTCTTTCCCAAATCATAGGTAAGTGATTCTTAACTCGTTTCTTTCAAGATTTCACTTCATTCACAAGATTTCAACCTAAAATCTAGGAATTTCATGGTAGAAATTGGGGGTTTGGGTAGAATAAGGGATTTTTGGGAAATTAGAAATTTGACCTTAATTTGGGATCGAATTTCAAAACTAGTTACATATTCGGGCTCGTTGGTGAATGGATTTTGGTCCGAACCTCGAGTTTTGACCAAGCGGGCTCGAGGTCGATTTTTGAATTTTTGAGGAAAATTTTGGGAAACCTAAATTTATGTATTGAAATTGATTTCTTTAGCAATATTTGGTGTTATTAAGTTAATTATGGCTAGATACGAGTGGTTCGGAGGTGGAAACTAGAGGAAAAGTTGTAATTGAGCAGTGAGTGGCCTGTTGATCGAGGTAAGTGTTGTGTCTAACCTTGGCTTGAAGGAATTAGAAACCCTCGGACTATGTGATTATGTGAAATTCATGTGAGCGGCGTATATGGAGGTGACGAGTGCTTATACTTCGCCAAATTATCTGTTTTCCTTGATTTACTGCTTTTTTAATGGTTTCATTTCTTGTCTTAATTGTTATGTGCTCTAAATGATTCCATGCTTAACTGCTACGTGTTAATCAATATCTTTCCATGTTAGCTATGTTAGTTCTTCCCATAGGTCCCCTAATACCTGTTATTTTCTTAAATTGACTTGTTTGTACCTATTTTAAATTGTAAATTGCTGGATTGGTCTCGATGTGTAGTATTATTTGAGTAGATTTTATATTGATCAAAGTTTCCTTTGTTTGGTTCAGTTTGGTATTTATGTAAAGGCCTTGTGGTTTAGACAGTAAATTGACTGTGTACATTGAGTGTTTGGTATTGATATAGTGGGATCGGGCTGCACGCTGCAACAGGAGGAATAAGGGAGGATTGATATGGAGGAATAAGGGTGAATATGTTTATATGGTGGGATCGGGTTGCACGTCGTAACATGAGGGAATAAGTGTGGATTGATATGGAGGAATAATGGTGAACTATCCTATTGATATTGATGTCTGGTGGGATCGGGTTACGCGCCGCAACATATATATATATATATTTACTATTATTGTTATTGTTAAAGAGGAATAAGACATAATTTTGTGATGCCTGGTGGGATCGGGTTGCGCGCTGCAACAAAACTATATGTTTCTATTTCCTGAACTGCATTTCTTTCCAGTATTTCTTTCATTATCTGATATAGTAAGGATTGGTAATTCTGGACGACATTGGTTCACTCTAGAGGCTGTGGTTATTGGTTCCAGTTGGTTGTTTGGTTTTGTTCTGTATTTTCATTATTCTATCATTTATATACTGTGTACAGTTTTTGTATAGATGCCCCGCCTTAGCCTCGTCACTACCTCGTCGAGGTAAGGCTCGGCACTTACCAGTACATGGGATCGGTTGTACTGATATTGCACTCTGTATATTGTGCAAATTTTGGAGACGGTCCCAGCAGCGGTCATTAGTGAGCTCGGATCGGATATCTGCGGAGACTTGAGGTCGACTGTTCAGCGCCTGCAACACCTGGAGTCCCCATCCTCTTTTCTTTTAGTTGTATAACTTCTTTCAGAAAACTTTATACTTATTTCAGACCTTTATGTGTATTACTTTAGAAACTCGTGAACTTGTGACACCAAATTCAAGGAATTTTAAAATACGATTTGCTATTTAAATTTTCGCATTTGTACTTAGAACATATCTGTTATTTTAGTTTGATATCAATGTTACCATTTAAAATGTTAAAAGAAGTAAAAATATTCTAACGTTGGCTTGCCTAGAAAGTGAACTGTTAGGCGCCATTACGTTCCCGACGGTGAAAATTTCGGATCATGACACCCGATGATTGTGATATCACTCGATATAAATAAAGATCCATGCCGACCTCATAAAAATGATGGAGATCTTCTCGGTGATGAAACTCCATATCTTAGTGCAATTTGGGCACTAATGTATCTTACAAATAATATTCGACCAGATATAAATTTTGTAGTAAGTTTATTAGCAAGATTTAGTTCCTTTCTAACAGCAAGATACAGGAATGATGTTAAGCATATTTTTAGATACCTCTGAGGGACTATAGATATGAAAGTCTTTTGTTCTTATGAATCTGATTCACAAATAAGTTGTTATGTAGATGTAGGTTATTTGTCTGACCCACATAAAGGTCGATCTTAAACAGGCTATCTATTTACTTGTAGAGGTACAACTATTTCATGGCGTTTAACAAAATAAACTTTAGTTGCTATATCTTCCAATCATGCAGAGATAATAGCTATTTATGAAGCTAGTCGAGAATGTGTATGATTGAGATCAGTGACTCAACACACTCAACAACTGTGTAGTCTTTCTTTAAATACGAAGATTCCAACAATATTGAATGAAGATAATGTTGCTTTCATAGCTCAACTAAAAGGACGATATATCAAATGAGACAAAACAAAACACATTTCACCAATGTTCTTTTGCACGCATGATCTTCAACAAAATAGTGAGATAGATATTCAACAAATTTGTTCAAGTGATAATCTGGCAGATTTATTCACTAAGACATTGCCAACATCAACATTTGAGAAGCTGAGACATAAGATTGGAATGCATCGTCTTCGAGATATCAAATAAAGTTTTCATCAGGGGGAGCATAGTACGCTCTATACTTTTTTTTCCTTAACCAAGATTTTATTCCAATTGAATTTTCCTGGTAAGGTTTTTAATGAGGTAGCACTCAACGCGCATTACAAGATGTGTGTACTTTTTTTTCCTTCACTAGGCTTTTTCTCACTGGGTTTTTCCTAATAAGGTTTTTCCTAATAAGGTTTTAACCAGGCACATTATCTTTCAAATGAACATCAAAGGGGGAATGTTATAAATAAAGTGAATGTATATGGATGTTCATTTAATCTATCCATACGTTCTATACAATGTATTACTCGGATAGATGTCTTATTAATTCCTAGGACATATCTAGTAAGTTTGGGTGTATCTTGTATACTATAAATAGGATATTTTTTTCTCATGGGAGAACACACAAGAAACACACTTGAATAAGATAACTTCTACATTCTCCTCCTATATATATTTTATATCCATTGTTTTATTTTGCTCTCGTTTCTTAATAAAAAGAAGCTAAAGAAAAAAGTTAGAGTATGGTAAATATAATGAAAAGAGAGGTAAAGAAATTTTTTCAAATATTTTAAAAAATATTTCATCTATAAAAGAAAGTGATTTTTATAATGTATAATGTAATTTGTAAAGATATAAAATTTATATTTAAATAAATCAGAACGTCAATAGTCAAACTTTACATAAAAATTTAGACTCATGTTTTGTCATACTATAAGCCCCGCCATCCTACCTATAACACTGGGATTAGTAGTTTTGTACAGTCATTAACTAGGAAAAGCTAAAAATTTACCCGAGTATTTATACCAAACTAATAAATAAATATTAACGTATATACTTTCTCACTTAATCATAATTAATTAAATATTAATTTTACTTTGTTAAATCACTTAATCATAATAAGTTAATATAAGTTAGTGTAATTATTTCATGCGGATAAGTTTTATTCCAAAAAATCTAACAAAAAGGGCTGTTATTCATTCTATGTGTTCATAAACTGTGTTCAATTAGTTGTTAATGTATTTTCTCCGTGTACTTTTTGCGTACTTGTAAAGGTTTAGGTTTTTAGTCATCGTCAAATGAACGCAACTATCTTTTTCTCATTTTTGGTTCAAAAGGAAAAGAAAATTTATTCAATCAAAAGTAAGCATGTCGATATACAAACTCTGACTCTAGAGGTGTAACGATCCGGTCTGTCGTTCTGAGAGTTATAGCCTCCTTCCTCCGTTTATATTTTTTTATGTATTGTTCAGCTGTGTTGAGTTGTATCAAGTTGGTAGGCTTGTGTCCGGAATAGTCTTGGAGTGAAATGAGACACTCAGTCTCTTAGTTGGAAAGCTAAGTTAAAAAAGTCAACCGGAAGTTGACTTATGAGTAAACGAACTCGGATTTAAATTTTCATGATTCGGTTAGCTTCGTTGGGTGATTTTAGACTTAGGAGTGTATCCGGAATGTAATTTGGAGGTCCGTGGTAGAATTGAGCTTGAATTGGCGAAAGTAAGAAATTTGGCGATTTTGGTCGGCACTTGAAAATTAGGTATCGAGGTCGGAATGAAATTTCCGTAAGTTGGAGTAGTTTTGTAGTGTCATTTGTGACGTGTGTGCAAAATTTGAGGTCATTCAGACGTGGTTTGATAGGTTTCGGCGTCGCTGGTGAATTTTGGAAGTTTAGAAGTTCTTAGGCTTGAATCCGAGGTTGATTTGGTGTTTTTGTGTTGTTTTGGGTGTTCCGGAGGTTCGAGTAGGTTCGGGTAATGATATATGTCTTGTTGGAATTATTGGTTGAGGTAGGGCCTCGGGTGAGTTTCGGATAGGTTTGGGTTGTGTTGCGCTCATTTTTCTTATGTTTCGACGTCGTTTCTTCAAGCATAAATGATATCATATTGAACAAATGAGCTCCGATTTATTTTTTGATTGAAGCATTAGATCCGTATCATAATTACGAACCCGTAGCAAAAAGAATCGTAGAATTTGGATATCGTATGAGGATTTTATGGTCATTTTACTAAGAATTAGGTTGCCAGATTTTTCAGATTAATTACGAAATTGCCACTTACGGCGTATTTATAAAATCTGCACTATTTGCAAAATATTGAAACCAACATATCTCATTCATTATAAGGTCAAATTGAGTGAATAAAAAGTCTAACTTGACTAAAATTTCACAAGGAATCCATTGGAGTCATAAAACGTGAGTTTCGGGATCATTTGGAATGACAAACGAGGCAGAATAACTGACAGAAAAATATATAAAATAAGAGTTTGTTCATTCGGTAATATTTTGAGTTGAGGAGCTCAGATTTGGGCGATTTTGGAGGCAATTTTTACTTAAGTGTTATCTACTCGATTTTGGTTATATTTCATGAATCCATCTTCGTTTTGGGATTTGATTGATGATTTCAAAGTAAAATTGAGTGAGTTAGGGCTTGAGTTTTGGAGAGTTTTAAGTGAGGATTTGAGGGACCAAACGGAGTCGGATTTCAACGAATTTTATATGATTATACTCGGGAGAGGACAAAGTTTATTATTCTACCATTTTTTACTGGTTCCAAGACGTGGGCCTGAGGGCCGAGTTTTAGCCTATTTCGGATTTTGGCCTATTTTTGTAGTTTTTCTTGTGGAATTCGATTCTTTAGCCTATGTTGATAGTGGTATTCTGATTTTGGTTAGATTCGGAGATTTTGGAGACCAAGTCCGGAGATGAGGGCATCCCGGAGTAGGTTTTTACGCTGTTAAGGTAAGTAACAATTTTAACTCTAGCTTTGAGGGTATAAACCCGAGGAATTTGATATCATGTGTTTTTTGGAGGTGATACTCATGCTAGGTGACGGGTGTGTAGGTGTGCACCGCGAGGAATTAAGACTTGGTCCGTCTCGTGAGGCTGTGAGGCCTAATAGCTATTATATGTGGTTATGTGTTTACTTGTTGTTGAACTTGTCTGCCTTCATGTTAAGATCATGCTTAGGCTTTATTCATACTCACATTATTTGCACCCAGTCATAGAAATTCTTATACATAGTTACCTCAGTCTCTGTTATTTTGCTGATATGTTGTGATATTTGATGTGGGTTGTGCCCTGTTATTTGTTGATGATGGTGAGGCTAGAAAGGTTCATGACTGAGCGAGGCCGAGGGCCCATTGTGAGATATTTGATATGATATGATATGATATGATACCATAGCGTGTGAGTTGTCCGCATATCACGTGAGTTGACTGTGCAGATCCAGGTATTGATACCATAGCGCGTGAGTTGTCCGGTAACACGTGAGTTGACCGTGCGGATCCAGGTATTGATATTATGGCACGTGAGTTGTACATGCAGCACGTGAGTTGTCCGTACTTTAGAGCTTGGGCTTTGGGAGCCCCTCCGGAGTCTGTGCACACCTCCAGTGAGCGCAGGTACCTATTGAGTATTGTGTGTATTGAGTGTTGAGTACGAGCGTCGAGTGTCGAGTACCGAGTGTTGAGTGATGGAGTGACATTGCTATGAGGTTGCATTTACTTTTGTTGTTGCTGCATTTACCTGTTAATTTCTTTGTGGCATTTGTTGGTTTTATGAAATTTACCTGTTTATTCATATTTATTGAAAATTGTGAAAATAAATAATTGGACTATTTTGCTTAGCTCGTCACTACTACTCAGTTCCTTAGTTATTTCTGTAACTACTGAATCGGTTGTACTCATACTACACCCTGCACTTTATGTGCCGATACAGGTGAGTTAGAGCGCGGCGATCGGTGAGTTCAGGCCGGCTATCTTTGGAGACTGCAAGGTAGCTGCTAGCGTATGCGGGACCTTATTACTCCTTTTATCATTTCTTCTTTTGGATTGTATTGACAGTTAGACAATTTATATATCTTGGTTCATAGTTTTAGACGCTCGGGACTTTGTGACACCTTGATGTTTGGATCTCGTTTCCGTATTTTTTTTAATTATATTTCGAATTGATTCAGTTTATGAAAAATTTCAAATTTTGGAAATGAT
This sequence comes from Nicotiana knightiana, assembly GCA_005239525.1. NCBI lineage: Eukaryota > Viridiplantae > Streptophyta > Magnoliopsida > Solanales > Solanaceae > Nicotiana > Nicotiana knightiana. Next base: position 34,807 of record MDKJ01176408.1, read on the forward strand.
TTATTAATTCCTTATAATCGAATTAGTAGTAGTATTTTTGGGAAATAGGCTTGCATTGTATCACGATAGGCTCCATAACGACCATGGTTAGATTTTGGGTCGTGACAAGAGGTAAGATCTATACCATACATAACTATAGTTTGCTTAATCATCGTTCGTAGCTAATGTTTTGTTTTAGCCAGTTTTGTATCGCTTGTATGTGTTCGCTCAATTTTGTTGTATCAACGCATATAGTCGCGCCGGATACAATCACGCTAGGTTATAGCGTTCACTCAATTTCGATGTATCAACACATAGATTAACGATAGGCTGTATCCCTCGCTCAACAGACTTTATTTTCTCTCTCATGTAATGAAATACAGTGTATACATACAAAGAAGAAGAAAAAAAAGACGACTCGTATTTCACCGTATCAATGTATATAGCCTCGATATGTTGTATGCGCTCACTCAACAAACTGTATTTTCTCTCTCTCATACAACGAAATACAATGTAGGTACATATAAAAAAGAAAAAGAAGACAGACTTAGATTTTGATGTATCAATGCATATACTCTCGATATATTGTATGTGCTCGCTCAATAGATTGTGTTTTATCTTTCATACAACGAAATACATTATAGATACATATAAAGAACATGAAGATGACTCAAATTTCACTATATCAACGCATAGAGTCACGATAGGCTATATCCACTCGCTAAACAAATTGTATTTTCTCTCTCAGACAACAAAATATAGTGTAGATATATACAAAGAAGGAAAAGTAGACGACTCAAATTTTGCTGTATCAACACATATGGTCACGATAGGCTGTATGTGCTCGCTCAAAATACTATATTTTCTCTCTCATATAACAAAATATAATGTAGATTACAGAAAGAAGAAAAAGAAGACGACTCAAATTTCGTTGTATCAACGCTTAGAGTAATGATAGGTTGTATGTGCTCGCTCAACAGACTGTATTTTCTATCTCATACAACAAAATATGGTATAGATACATACAAAGAAGAAAAAGAAGACAACTCAAATTTTAATATATCAACGCATACACTCACGATAGGTTGTATATGCTCGCTCAATGATTTCTCTGTCATACAACAAAATACAGTGTAGCTCATAATAATAATAATAATAATAATAATAAGAAGAAGAAGAAGAAGAAGAAGAAGAAGAAGAAAGACGCTGGAGAAGTTCGTCGGAAATGAAATACAACATGACCACACCGGGAAAGAGAGGGGGGGGGGCATAGTCGACTTGATGGACTCGACCGAGGAAGATAAATCAGGGCCTGAGGTAGAGGGGCCCAAATAAATTAGACCTTAATCGGTACAATTGCTTTCATTTGATCTTAACGAGATAGAGAGAGTATTTGACATAAAATTCAAAGTGCAGCTACGTATTATAATTACTTTAAAATATATTTATTTATGATTACTATAGTATATAAGTTAGTTAAATCATATAATTTTTTCTTAAAAATACCCAAAACAGCATCTGTTATCGCTTCTGTGTTAAAACTCAGAAAATCAGAAGAACTGTTAGAAGAAACAGAAAA
>ML439393.1:1071-28592 GCA_005239525.1 Nicotiana knightiana
TCCTAAAAGTGAGTAATTAAACAATTTAGGCCAAGTTTAATCATTAAGCGACCGTGCTAGAACCACGGAATTCGGGAATGCCTAACACCTTCTCCTGGGTTAACAGAATTCCTTACTCGGATTTCTGGTTTGCAGACAATTTAAACAGAGTCAAATTTCCTCAATTTGGGATTTAAACTGGTGACTTGGGACACCATATAATTATCCCAAGTGGAGACTCTAAATAAATAAATAATCCCATTTTTTATTATGTCACTTAAAGTGGAAAAACTCTCTTATTACCCTTACCGGTGAAAAGGGAGGTGCGACAGGTACTATTGGGGCCCATAATGGTCGTTTCTTACTGTCACTTTACTTATTTTTTTGATATTTCGTACTCAGTCATATACATTCATTTCATATCATATCTCAGTCTCAGTTGTTATTTATTGATTCATCATACTACTGTTTCGGGCTAGTCTTTATGATATTTTGATCCCGTGAGTGAGACTGGAGAGAGTGATGACCGAGTGAGGCTGAGAGCCTGTTTACTAGTGATAATTATGGGATCATGTTGCACGCCAACAATAGTTATATTGATGTTATGATAGCGCTTGGGCTGTAGGAGCCCCTCCGGAGTCTGTAACACACCCACAGTGAGCGCAATTGATATTATTGAGGGATGGATCTTCCCTAGACATGGATCTTGTCCGAATTACTTGATACCTGGAGATGGATATTCTCCACAGGGCTGGATTGGCCTTTCCTCGGTATTGGGTAACCTATGGTCAATGTTGTATATATTCTGAGATGGATCTTCTCTGGGCCGTGTGGGCCATATACAATACCGAATGGTTGAGAAATTGAGAGTGTGAGCACTTGAGGCTGACAGCATGGTGCATCATTTATAGCATGTGCATTGGCATGTAGACATAGAAGAGTTATGTTCTTCACCTTGTTCAATTCTAGCTATTTTACTGTTTTGAGCTATATAGTTAATTTGAAAGCATGCCTACATTTCTGCACTGTTATTTCTATTGTTAGTTGTACTGGTTGAGTTCGTCACTACCTTTCAGTCCAAAGGTTAGACTTGTTGCTTACTGAGTTGGATGTACTCACGTTACTCCCTGCAGCTCGTGTGCAGATCCAGGTGCTTCTGGTCACAGCGGCTGCTAATTGAGGCTTCAGAGTTCGGAGACTATCGAGGTAGCTGCATGGCTTTCGCAAGCCTTGACTCTCCTTCTTTATATCTATTTGTATTTCAGTTTTATTCTCTAGACATTATAGGGGATTGTATTTTGATTTAGACTCTCATGTACTCAGTGACACCTCGATTTTGGGATGGATTATATCGTATTTTGGTTTAGACGCTCATGTCTCTCTCTATCTATTTCATTTATAAACAGCTACTACTATTTTTATCTTTAATGTAAATTATTTTGCTTTTACTATTATTTTTAAAAGGGTTTTGGAATATGCTTAATTATAAAATCAACGATTTGTAATACTCTTTATTAATTTTCAAATATGTAAGCTTATTTATGAAAATGGTGAAACTCATCTTTGAATTGAAGTGTGGGATGGGAGGTTATGTTCTAATTAGTGCACTTGTGAAGTGTTAGCCCCCGGGTGCTAATCAACTGTCCAACCCATGATCTTGTGTTATTAATGGCTATTTGTGATGTTCGGTCCATGTTATATGCTTGTTTAGCTTTGTAATGTAACTCTTATATTTGTTTGTAGTCAATTAATATAATTTCTTAATTCTTCATAGTTATTAATTTAGCTTTTTTGTTTTGTTTTGTTGTTGTTATATTTAGGAGGTTGGAAGGGTTAGTGACGACTTGTGAGTTGCTTATAATGGAGTAGTCTGAGTCCTCGGTATACATTATACTTGTAAACATGCCAATGATATAAGTGTGGGGTGGTGAGCTCTATAGTCTTGCATTTTCATCCAAGTATTGTGGCTAATTGTGCTTGTCTTATGCAGATCCAAGTAAGCGTGCCAACACGGGGTCCTCTGGAGTAGCCTCGAGTAGTAGGAGAGGAGGTAGGCGAGCAGAACCGGCTGCCCCAGTGGAATAGGAGATGAAGCAAATTGATCCTGAAGCTGCGTGGTCCCTGAGAGCATGTTTGGCATTCGGGTTGTCCCGACACATGCTAGACATTGGTTTATGACTTTTGTCTCCGTTGTGAGCCCGAACCCCGAGGTTGCAATTCATGATGGGAAGCTGTCCTGGAAGTACTATGTGATATACAAAAAATATGATCTCTGGGCTTTGGGAGTTTCTTCTGTCCCGGTGACGTAGTGAACGTGAACTTGGTCAAGGAATTCTATGCCGACTGGCAGCCCGAGGCTAGTTTGGATGTTGTATTAGGTAGAGGTGTGAGGCAAAATGATCCCCTTTTTCCTCTCGGGTGATCAACTAGTTTATGGGGATCACGAAGCACCCTCATCGGTTGTTCCAAAGGTTTCTTCATCGCCCTAACTATCCGGATATTTGTCTCTAGTTGTGTGTACCTAATTTTATTGCTACTTAGACGAGGTATACCAATGAATGTCATAAGGACATGAAGAATGGCACAGTCCAGCGTCTGGCCAAGGTCCTTCTACGATTGATCAACACCAAGATTATGCCAATCATAGTGAGACTGATGTATTGAGGGTGAAGGTTTGTCTAATTCATGCGTTGCTAACCCGAATGGAGTTTGACCTCGGGAAGAACATGCTTGAGCACATGGCTAAAGTGCGACAGTTTGGGGCTCATCTATTATTTAAACTGAGTATGATCACGGTTGCTGAAGACGCATCACGTCGATGAGGAGTTTCACTATTATTAGGTAATTCCGATACCGCGACCTACTAAGGTCTTTGATGTTACGTCCGTGATAGATCCTCCTCTTATTTCTACAAATATGGATCAGAGAATGGTTCATATTGAGGAGATATACCAGATGATGTTCGTTGATCTGCGCCTTCACCCTACGAGGAGGGAGGTTGACTTGGCTGAGCTGCATCAAGATCATCCCATCTCATCTATCACACAATAGTAGTCGGGTTTAGTTGAGGGAGGTGGGCCGCCACCTGATGAGGATGTGAACTCTGTGGCATCTGATGATGAGGATGTGAACTCCGTGCCATCTGATGATGAGGAGTATTGTGCACCATTGAGGGTGCTTTTGATTAGGCCGAGGGTCCCAGGGAGCCACCTTTTTCACCCTTGTTTCTGTTGATTTGCATTAGGGACAATGCAACTTCTTAAGTTTGGGGCGGGGTGCTCTCGTTTGTGTGTAATTGTTTGTTTTGACATTGCCTTTTGGTGTTGTTTTGGTCTATTTCTTGCTTTCGCTAGACAATATTTGGCCTATAATAATCTTAACTCTAGTTTTTAGTTGGTGTGTAATAGTTAGTAGTTGTTTAGCTTCGACTCTTACCAACGATGGATTTACTCGACTATCCTTTTGAGGAATTTGAGGTCGAATGAAAAATAACAAAAATCAACAAAAATTAAAAATCGAAAACTATGTCTTTTATTTTTCTTTATTATTTTGTTTGATAGTGTAACAATTCCCCATTGATTTTTCTTTGTGTCGTGATTCTTTTTCTGAAGTTTTTTTTTAACCGAATGTAGTTAGTTTTTCTTTTGATAAGAATAAAGAGATCTTGTGCTATAGTGGTAAGTGGAGATAATTTGTCTTAACTTTGTTGTGACTTATGATTAGGCTCATTTCTTGACTCGTGTATAAGTGCCTTAAATTATTTAATTTTAACTTTGCTTAATTGCTTTGACTAGAGAGTCGAGATTGATCTGGTCCTAGCTGAGTTATGTGACAATGTATGTGTGTGAGGCTATTATTAATATTCTGTGCATGTCAGCTGATTTCTAGAACTTGCCATGTGTGTTAGCAAAATAACAGTTTCGTCTAGGAAGTGATAGGGGCATTTTTTTGTTAAGCCAGATATATGCTTATTCCCCACCTACTTGTACGAATCTCAGTTAGTTCTTTTGAGCATGCAATCCTATTTTCTTTGGAAACCATACTAAAAACCTGATCCATTTGTTTGAATTAACCATCTATTTGAGTCTTTAACCTCTCTGAGCACTTGTAACTGTTGTGAGCTTGTTTATAAGCTAAGTGGAGGTATGATAGGGTTTTTAAGTGGAACTAGAGGAAGGTGCACTATTTGAAAGAAAAAAAATAAGAGCCACTTGTAGGAAATTGAAATAAGAAAATAAGAAAATTTTCTTGGAAAAAAAGAGAAGATTCAGAACTTAGAAGAAAAAAAGTTGGTGCCTGGATATAGTATAAAGAAAATTATTCCTTGCTAGTGGTAAATATTGCTTCGTTATGCTTAAAGAATTGGAAGCTTGGTGATTATTATGTTGTGCAAAATGGGGTTTGGTTCAACATAAGTGTGGGGTTTTAATTGTAAATATATTAAAGTGCTCAGAGAGGTATAGTCACTATTATCCTAATTGTATCCTACGTGTTCCACAACCTACATTACAACCAAATGAAGTCCTACTTGATCCTTGACTGATGTGCTCAAATTAGTAGAGTATTACACTATGGGCAAGCCTATGGTACATCTTCCATGGCACATGAATCTCATTTCTGAGAGTGACTGAATTCTTTCTGTCTTGAGTTTATAATTATTCTAAAATTTTATTGTGTGTGGAACTACTCTCTATTTTTTGTGTGAGGGAGGGCACGTGATTTGCGAAGGAAATGTAATATCTTTGGCCTATGTGTTACTGTAAGTGAACAAGTTTTGAAAAATACGTGGTGGTTGTGAGTTGAGTCTTGAAGCTAGGATGTGACGATATGATGCTTAGTCTGTTTTAAATATTTTTGGCATGTTGAGCTAGGAAGGTTATTTGATGAAAATTTCATCTCTATGTGAAGTACAGTTTGATTGTTCGAGGACGAGCAATGGTTTAAGTGTAGGGTATTGATCGCAGGCTAGGAATCTATGTTTTAACTGCAATTTGCACTCTAATTACTGCGCTTTATTCTTATTTGAGCTTATGTATTGACCTAAACGGTCATCTTATATTTTAGAACTCAATTCTGCGCTCTTTAGCCTTAAAAAATCTCATTTTTACACTCCTCGATTTGTGTGCGCAGTCTGAGCGTATTTCCGGAAAGCTTTTATGTTGAAAATTGATGAAATAATAATTTTTGGCCTTAAAAAATTGATTTTAGTTGACTTCGGTCAACGTTTTGAGTAAACGGACCCGGACCCGGACCCGGACCCGTATTTTGATGGACCCGGTGGGTCCGTAGTGAAATATAGAACCTGGGCGTATGCTCAAAATTGAATTCCGAGGTCCCTAACTCGGGATATGAATTTTTGTTGAAAATTGAAAGATTGAAAAATTTAATGATTTTAAGAAATTGGTTGATGTTTGATCTTGTTGGTATCAGGTCCGTATTTTGGTTCCGGAGCCCGATATAGGTCCGTTATGATATCTATACCTTATCTATGAAATTTGGTGAGAAACGGAACTGATTTGACGTGATTCGGACGCCCGGTTGTGAAAATAGGAATTTCATGTGATTTGGTGCTAATTTCGTAGTTATAGGTGTTATTTTGGAAATTTAATCGTACGAGCAAGTTCGTATGATGTTTTTAGAGTTGTGTGCATGATTGGTTTGGAGCCTCGAGGGCTCGAGTGAGTTTTGGATATGCTACAGAGTAAAATGAACTTAGGAAAAATATCTGGTGTGCTTCAGGTCTGCAGATCTAGCATTTGCAAGGTCTGGCTCGCAAATGGAAGCCTCGCATTTGTGAAGAATCATCGCATTTGCGAGCATGGGCTTGGACTGGGTATTCTCGCACTCTCGAGGTTTATGCCGCATTTGCGGAGGTCTAATGTTCGCAATTGCGAGCAAATGGTTCGCATTTGCGATATTTTTCTCGCAATTGCGAAGCTCAGGTCGCAAATGCGACATCTGCAGCTGGTAAATCTTGACTTAGATGGGATTTTGCTCATTTTTCAAAACCTTCAAACACAAGAAACCCTCTAGGCGATTTTCCAACGACCACTTCTTCCCCAAATCATAAGTAAGTGATTCTTAATTCGTTGCTTTCAATCTTTACTTCACTTTACAAGATTTCAACCTAAAATCTAGGAGTTTCATGGTAGAAATTGGGGGTTTGGGTAGAATTAGGGATTTTTGGGAAATTGAAAATTAGACCTCAATTTGGGGTTGAATTTCGAAACTAGTTATATATTCGGGCTCGGGGGTGAATGAGTGAATGGGTTTTGGTCTGAACCTCGAGTTTTGACCAAGCAGGCCCGGGGTCAATTTTTTACTTTTTGGGGAAAATGTTGGAAAACCTAAATTTATGTATTGAAATTGATTTCTTTTGAAATATTTGATGTTATTAAGTTAATTATGGCTAGATACGAGTGGTTCGAAGGTGGAAAGTAGAGGGAAAACGGTAATTGAGCAGTGAGTAGCATGTGGATCGAGGTAAGTGTTGTGTCTAACCTTGACTAGTGGGAATTGGAAACCCTCAGACTATGTGATTATGTGAAATCCATGTAAGCGATGTATATGCGAGGTGACGAGTTCTTATATGCCGCAAAGTTATCTATTTTCCTTGATAAATTGCTTTCCTTTAATTGTTTCATTCTCTGTCTTAATTGTTATATGCTCTAAATGCTTCCATGCGTAACTGCTACGTGTTAATCAATATCTTCTCATGTTAGCTATGTTAGTTCTTTCAGTAGGTCCCCTAATCCCCGCTATTTGCTTAATTTGACTTGTTTGCACCTTTTAAATTATAAACTGTTGGATTGGTCTCGTTGTGTAGTATTATTTTAGTAGATTAGATATTGATCAATGTTTCCTTTGCTTGGTTATTTGGTATTTATTTATCGTAAAGGCCTTGTAATTTAGACTGTAAATTGACTGTGTACATTGAGTGTTTGGTACTGGTATGGCGGGATCGGGCTGCACGCCGCAGCAGGAGGAATAAGGGTGAATATGTTTATACGGTGGGATCGGGTTGCATGCCGCAACAGGAGGAATGAGGGTGGATTGATATGGAAAAATAAGGGTGAATTATCCTATTGATATTAATGTCTGGTGGGATCGGGTTGCGCGCCGCAACACACACACACATACATACATATATACATAGATATATATATACATACATATATATATACATATATATATATATATATTATTTACTGTTATTGCTATTGTTACGGAGAAATAATGGAGAGTTTTGTGATGTCTATATATATATATATATATATATATATATATATATATATATATATATATATATATNACCTTTTAAATTATAAACTGTTGGATTGGTCTCGTTGTGTAGTATTATTTTAGTAGATTAGATATTGATCAATGTTTCCTTTGCTTGGTTATTTGGTATTTATTTATCGTAAAGGCCTTGTAATTTAGACTGTAAATTGACTGTGTACATTGAGTGTTTGGTACTGGTATGGCGGGATCGGGCTGCACGCCGCAGCAGGAGGAATAAGGGTGAATATGTTTATACGGTGGGATCGGGTTGCATGCCGCAACAGGAGGAATGAGGGTGGATTGATATGGAAAAATAAGGGTGAATTATCCTATTGATATTAATGTCTGGTGGGATCGGGTTGCGCGCCGCAACACACACACACATACATACATATATACATAGATATATATATACATACATATATATATACATATATATATATATATATTATTTACTGTTATTGTTATTGTTACGGAGAAATAATGGAGAGTTTTGTGATGTCTGGTGGGATCGGGTTGCGCACCGCAACAAAACTATATGTTTCTATTTCCTAAACTTCATTTTCATTATCTGATATAGTAAGGATTGGTAATTTTGGATGATACTGGTTCACTCTAGAGGCTGTGGTTATCGGTTGCAGTTGGCTATTTGATTATGTCCTGTATTTCTATTATTCTGTCATTTATATAATGCGTACAGGTTTTGTATAGATGTCCCGCCTTAGCCTCGTCACTACCTCATCGAGGTTAGGATCGACACTTACCAGTACATGGGGTCGGTTGTACTGATACTACACTCTGCATATTGTGCAGATTTTGGAGACGGTCCCAGCAGCAGTCATTAGTGAGCTCGGGTCAGATACCTGCGGAGACTTGAGGTACGGCTGTTCAGCGCCCGCAACACCTGGAGTCCCCATCCTCTTTTCTTTTAGCTGTATAACTTCATTCAGACATATTTATACTTATTTCAGACCTTTATGTGTATTACTTTAGAAGCTTGTGAACTCGTGACACCAGATTCACGGAATTGTAATAGACGATTGGTTGTTTAATTTCCGCATTTGTACTTAGAACTTATCTATTATTTCAATTCATTATCAATGTTACTGTTTAAACTACTAAAATAAGTAAAAATGTTCTAATGTTGGCTTGCCTAGAAAGTGAACTGTTAGGCGTCATCACGATCCTGACGGTGGGGACTCTGAGTCGTGACAAGTTGGTATCAGAGCACTAGGTTACATAGGTCTCACGGGTCACGAGCAAACTTAGTAGAGTTTGGAGAATCGGTACAGAGACGTCTGTACTTATCTCCCAGAGGCTATGAAGTTTAGGAAATAATTTCACTTTTATTCAACTCTGTCGTGCGATTTTGCTATCTCAATATTGATTGAACTCTCCTATTCTTATTCTCTCGTAGATGGCGAGAACACGTACCGCTTCTTCAGCTGAGCAGCAGCCAGAGCCTCCAGCAGCAACTCCTACAAGGGGCAGAGGTCGAGGCCGAGGCCGTGCCAGAGGCTGAGGCAGGGCTCAGCCCAGAGCCCGAGCAGCAACCCCAACTGTAGAGCCTCGGGTAGAGTTTGAGGAGGAGGTTCCAGCTTAGATTGTTCCTGCCGGACCAGCTCAGGTCCCGGAGTGGTTCATTTCCACCCCAATGCTTTAGGATGCCTTGGTCTGATTGGTGGGCCTTATGGAGAGTGTGGCTCAGACTGGCGCGTTCCCATGGCACCAGCCGTATCTCAGGCTGGAGAAGGAGCCCAGACTTCTCCTAATCACACTCTAGAGCATATGGCTCCCCAGTTTCAAACTCCAGCAGCTTATCCAGCCAGAGTAGTCCAACCGGTTGCTCCGACACAACCCGGTGATGGGTCAGCTGTGTCTTCTGAGGCCTTATGGAGATTGGATAGGTTTACCAAGCTCTTTCCAGTTCATTTCAGTGGTGCTACTTCAGAGGATCCCCATGAGTATCTTGATAGATGTCATGAGGTTCTTTGGAACAAGGGTATATTGGAGACTAATGGGGTCGACTTTGCTTCTTTTCAGATGACTGGTTCCGCCAAGAAATAGTGGAGGGATTATTTGTTGACCAAACCAACTGAGTCGCCTGCTCTTACTTGGGACCAGTTCTCACATCTCTTCTTAAGGAAGTTTTTGCTTATCACCTTGAGAGAGGAGCGCCGCCATCAGTTCGAGCGTCTCCAGCAGGGCAGCATGACTGTTACTCAGTATGAGACCCGTTTTGTGGATCTAGCCCGTCATGCTATTCTTCTGATTCCTATCGAGATAGGGAGGGTGAGGAGGTTTATTGAGGGACTTGTTGATAAATAGGGATTTTAACCTATTATTTTCTCTCTTTTACTTGTGCTTTAGGCTAAAATTGTTTGAAGGTATTCCCGAAAACTAATGAAATATGCTTGCCTGCAGGAATTGTTCAAACTGAGCCAAAGGAACCATAATCAACTCAGAAAGGAGTCAAAAGTTAAAAAACAACCAAGGCTGGGAAAAGAGTTCTGAAGCGCGGAACGCACAAATATTATGCGGTCGCGAAAGCTATAATGTGGTTGCGGACATAATTACGCGGTCCGTGAAAGGGAGATTCATAGAGGGTGATTTTTGGGCTAACTGATGAGAGCGTACCACACCAAAAATATGCGGTCGTGAAAGTAATTGTGCAGCCGCGATTGGAATTACGCGGACCGCGATGACTAAGGTTCAAAGAGCGTACAAATTCAGCAAAAGAGAGAAATGTGATCCGCTCCAGAATTGTGCGGCCGCGATAGTTCCTTGTGCTGCCGCGATCCAAATTATGCAGTCCGCAAAATGAAGAATCAGAGAGTCGATTTTAAACCAAACTCAAGCAAGTGCGAACCACATCACTTTTATGCGGCCGCATAATCTGGAGCGCGGACGCAATTGAAATTATGCGGTCCATGATACTCAACTCAACCCAGATCCAAAATTGAAGAACGCAGACCGCGATCAGTATTGTGCGGGCGCGAAATCAAGAGTGCAGCCGCGCTCAGAATTATGCGGCCGCACAACCTCTGCAGTGGCACTTTTGTCAGATATTTTCAGCTTAGTATAAATAGAATTTTTTATCATTTTTAGGTTATGTTATGTATTGTATGAGCACGTGAGATGGTTGGGTTTTCTGTTTTTGGGAAATTTTGCACTAGATTCACTTCTTAACATTAGACTTTCATCTCTTAATCTAGTATTATGAATTTTATCTTCAATTCATCTTTAATTTCTGTTCTTTTCATGAGTATCTAAACCCATAGCTAGGATTGTGACCCAACCCTAGTGTGGGTATTTAATGGGTATTTGATTTTAGGGCTTGAATGTGTATGGGTTAGTGATATTTAGCCTAGTTCTTGCTTGAACTATAGAATTAATGGTTGCAAACATTGATTCATGCCTTCATGACTTAGTCTCTACTTGAGAAAGAGATACTAAGTCTAAGAAAATTAGGCTAACAAGGAATTGGGATGAACTCAAGAAATTGATAGCCCCAATTAAAGGGTTAAACTTAGAGATAGTAATATCCGACTTGAGCTAATATCGCTTGAATTTCATGAATACCCATTTGAACTTGAGAAAGCTAAATTGGGCAAAATCACTCAAACTACTGAAGGTATAAAGTGAGTCACATCGCCATGTGGGAATTGAAGAAATTGAACCTTGAGTGAGATGTAGCTGCCATCTTCGGGTGGAGCAATTGAATGAACTTAATGAGTTCTGATTCCATGCTTACTCCAGTTCGTCCTTGCATAAGGACAAGATGAAGTATCTACATGATAAGTATATCCGAAACAAAGAGTTCAAAGAAGGTGACCTTGTTCTTCTATTCAAATCTCAGTTATGGATGTTTTCGGAAAAGCTCAAGTCAAAGTGGAGCGGTCATTTTGAAGTGGTACATGCGACTCCTTTTGGTGCTCTAGATTTGAAAAACAAGAATGGTGAGATATTTAGAGTCAATGGGAACCGGGTGAAGCACTACCTTGAAAAGATTGATGATGGACACATTGTGGCATTGATCCATTTCAAATGAATGATGGTAACATGCGTCGTGTCGCGAAGTTAAATCAGGCGCTTCTTGGGAGGCAACCCATGTGTTTTTATTTCTTTTGATTTTCTTCTTAGATTAGGCATTGTTTTGGACTAACTGATCGTGAAGTGTATGTTGGAATTGGTTGTGCAGTGCAGGAAACAGGAAAAGAGTGCGGACCGCGCCAAAATTTCACAGCCGCACTCAGGTAAGTCGGTGTGTCACTAGGGGTCAGAGTATAAATACAACTTTCTATGACGGTTCACACTTTACGAACTCTGACTTCTAAAACACGCCTAAAGCACTGTGCCCTTTTTTTGGCTTTCAATCTCATCCCATTTTCATCAAGTGTTGATTTCCTACTACTTTTCACTACTAGTATGTTCATTTCAATGAATTAATTTCATTTTTTTTCTTTTCTTTTCTCTTTGTTTTAATTTTCCCTTTTTAGTTAGGGTTAGATTCATGCCAAAATGTCAAAATGATGCTTAATTCTTGCTTAGAAGCATGTGGGTAGTGTTTGAATGCATAATGGGGGCTGGGGTTAGTAGCTTTTCATGCTTAATTGCCATAAATTTTATTTAATTAGTGAAAACCCTAGTATTAAATGTTCATAAGTGCCAATCTGATTTGAATTTTGCGGCTACACACACTTTTGTGCAGTTCACGATAGGGTATGCGGCCACGTACAAAATTGTGCGGTCCGCGATACCCTAGTTCCAAGACACTCTTAATTGCTTAGATTTCGTGGCTGCACTCAATTTTGTGCAGTCCGCGGTCGGTGATCCGTGGCCGCACTCAATTAAGTGTGATCCGCTCAGTTGAACTTCTGAGATCCACCAAAATGGTTATACGGCCACACTTAAAATTGTGCGGTCCGCGATGGGGCTTAAGCGGCCGCACTCGATTTTGTGCGGTCCGTGGTTGGTTAACTTTAGAGAACCAGTAGTCTGATCCTGGTATCTCCACAGCCGCACTCACTTTTGTGCGGTCCGCGATGAGCATTTCGCCGCTGCATTCATTTTTATGCGGTCCACGATGGGCAGTTCGCGGCCACACTCACTTTTGTGCGGTCCGCGCTGCCCTGTTCTGAGAAGCACTAACTTTCTTTTCAACTGTAATTCTTTAACACATGTTGAACCCCAATTCTAACTGACTTTCACTACTTGTTTGTTGTAGACAATGGCGCGTTCTCATGGTATAGGTGACACTTCAAAAGGGAGGGCAGAATCCTCCCGAGGCCGGGGTAAAGGGAAGCAAAACTTGCCATTATCAGTCCAGAAGGTTGTGGGAAAAAATCCACCCTAGTTAGACCTCCTCCGGACTCCTCGGACACCAGTGAATAACTCCCATCCCGGGATACTTCTGAGGGGAAATCTGTACAACCTCAACCGGGGGCACAATCACAACAATTCCCCGGTCGACTCCACCTAGTCAATGAACCTACCTTCTCCTTTGGTTCTTCTGATGGCTCAGATGGACGTAGTCAGGAATCTGAACCATCTTCCTCACCTGCTAAAATAGCTGCCCCAATAAATTTAGATGATGATGATGAGGTTCCGGATGACAGGAGAGGGGGTGACACAATTGGGGAGGTCTGGATAGGTCAAGGAAGCCTGAGGTGTGGGCTGATAGATTTGTGAGTGAGAAGGCGTATGCCAAGTTCCGGGAATGGTGGCCCCAATGGTTGCTCACTCTTGAGCGACAATTCATAACCAAAGACCTAACCACACACAATCCAAATGTCCTAAAGTAGTTTGAGGAGAGAAAAGGATGGAAATATTTCACCGGACGGGTGGTATATGCAAATGAATACCTCGTCAAGGAATTTTATGCAAATGTTGCCCATATCAAAAAGGGTACCAAGGTGACGAAGGTCCGAGATTTGAAAATCAATTTTGATGGCCATACACTGAACGATGATGCAGGATTTGAGGAGGTTGAGGCAGTGCAGTACCTGGAGAAGCTAGCCTTGGGTGAAGCAGCTCGCCCATGGCTAGCTAAGATTCTTGCTATTCCGGGGACAACACCTGCATGGCTCACAACTAGAGTTCCAATAGTCAGAGCCACCCTTAACTGTCACGACCCAAACTGATGGGCCGCGATGGGCACCCGGTACCTTAATCAACCGAGTACCAACATAACGTATCTTTTTATGTCATACTATTATAGATAACTGAGCCGGAAGGATTCCGTGAGATAATTATAATACAACATGTGATACCAACTTATACATAAGACATACGACCCTATAAGACCAAAATAATCACTCGTATACTGCACATAAGTCGATAGGGCCATACAGTCTTTTATGTACATGACATCTGTCTACAAGTCTCTAAGGATACATAATTTTCATAAAGGTCGGGACAGAGTCCCGCCATACCAAACAATACAAGTCTAAATCATACTAACCAAACAAGCAACTCCGAAGCAAATGGAGCGCACCAACGTGTTTCGTGGAGCTGATAGCCTACTTGGAGGGCTCTCGACCTGTCTATCAGGACCTGCGGGCATGAAACACAGCATCCCCAAGCAAAAGGGATGTTAGTACGAATAATGTACTGAGTATGTAAGACACATAAATAAGTGCATAACAGACATGGAAGAAATATAGAGTAAATGACTCAACCTGTAAGTCTGGATAACTCTGTAAATCGTGAAATAATTATAGTGTCATGCACATGCATATGATTGTCATGTCGTGCATAGGTACATGTTTCATAACACACCAAGCCTCTGAGGGCATCCCATTATATCATCTCGGCTACTGTGGACAAAATCATCAATGTATACCAGTTGATCAGGTAGTGGTGCGTATATAACGCCATAACCTTTTCCCATATCCCATATCCCATATATATATATATATATATATATATACGCGTATATAACGTCATATGGTCATGGGTCAATGTACCTGTATAAATGCATGAAATGCATAAGAAATAAGTTAATAAGGTTTCTCGGAATGTCATAAAATAATATGCATGTCGGATAAACTTTATCAAATACGTATTTTTTTGAGACCCATGAACAGAAAATATAATAATAATTAAGAAATAACAATATTTTTTCATATGGGAAAACCATTGTGTTAGTGTTGTTAAGCCTTGCTGCTCAAATATTTCAATGATAAGAGAATTAATAACAGAATATAAGCGAAGCAAGACGATACATGATGGTACATTCAACCTTTTCTCTACAGCTTTAAAGGCTTTTACAATCATGTACACTTGCATATAGTTTAGCTTACCGGACTCTTTCCATTTCAGTGATAGATTTCTCAATTATGGCTTATATTTATATTTTATCTCTCTTTGCTCCTTGTGTTGTGACTAGTTATTAATTCACATGGGAATCAAGACTATAGACACCTCTAGTATTTCTATAAATAGAGTCATTTATGGAAGTTGTGCATTTGCTCGTTTCGCTTGTGTCGTATAGATCATGATAAAAATAAAGAAGGGATAGCCTTAACATACCTCGAGTAGGGAAAAATCTGTATGATATCCTTGGAAAAGGTTGCACCGTACTCCTTTAGAACCGCAAAATTTAGCGTTGCTAAGGTGCTAATAATTCTCGCTGGAATCGATTTGGTCGCAAGAAATTTTGTTGGAAGCTTTTCGGATTGAGTTTTAGCGTCTGGTTTAGAGAATGTTTTGAACTTGATTTAGGAAGAAGGTATATGATTCTTACTTGATTGTTTTTGACCAAGTGAAAACCAAACTTGAATGTCTTGTAAGTAGAGTTATGACTAAGGCCTATTACACGTAAGTCGATTGTAATGAATCTTATTTTAGATGGCCACCTAATACAATATGACTAAGAGTCATATGTCTTAGTAATGGTTGCTGCCACGTGGGGGGCTATTCTTATCTAATAATTTATTAATTAATTAGGTAATTTCTCATTACCCGATAATTAATCAATTACTCATATAATTAAGAATTATCTCAAATTACTTAAAATTTTACTTATTTTTAATATACTTTATACATCCTACTATCATGGTCATATGGTACTAGTCCATCAATATTGGGTATTATCGCTCGGCCTATATTTTATCCCAATATGTCAAACTTGGACAAAAAATTATTTTCTTTGATTCGCTTACCCTTTCACCTTCACAAATTTACTTATCACTTGTTTGAAATAGCGTAATACTTATAATCCCAAAATAGTCTCATTCCCGAAATTACGTCGATTAACTTACGACGAAATTTTAACGTATGAGAATACGGGATGTAACATCTCATTTCCGAGCTTTTATCATTTTACTTATGGCGTACTTCTACATATGAAAACGTGGGGTGTAACATTAACTTTGAAGCCAAAGGGTGGAAATATTCGTGTGATGCCGGCTTGATCCTTGCCAGCATGAGAATGTCCTCCCACTCACCCCGGCAATATTGGTAGTTTCCATCATGGTAGGCTATCCGATCAATGTGGGGAACATGATGTCCTACCACATCTCCAAGGCGGTCGGCAAAGAAGAAAGATCATATCCCTTCCCCAACTTCCTGACAGAGTATTTCCAAGACCAAGGGGTAGTGAAGAGGAAATTTGATGTGAAGGTGAAGGCTAAAAAGTCTTTCCCATGGTATCACCTCCATGGAGAGGATAACCCTAAAGCCAAGGGTAAAGCCACTACCTCCATTGGCCAGTCTAAAGAGCCAAGGGTAGTGTCCACCGGGTCAGAGCCTTCCACATCAATCGGTTCTTATACTGGAGCAGCTGCCATGCGTCCTCCATCCTCCGGGCCATCCCGCTCAGTGCCACTGTCAGTGCCTTCATCTTCTACCTACCCTTAGACTGCACAGCGGTTTTCACAGACACTATCCAGTCTCAACAACTGGATGCAAGCAGCTACCACAAAGTTGATTGTCTTATCCAGTGCAGTAGCAGAACAGTTTACAGCTTCAGGTACCTTCATCAATGGAGGACTCTTTGAAGAAGATTTTGGACAACCAGAAGAATATTCTGGACAAACAGAAGAAGATATGGGAGACTCTTGATGCACATGGTAGCATTATTAAGGATTTGGAGAAGCATGTGAAGAAGATGCGAAAGACTCAGGCATATAAGGAGTCGGTAGAGAAGTTGAGCAAAGAGGTTGCGAATATTGCTTCTGCTGGAGATATTCCACTAGACCTGCTCTTGGAGGAGACAGTCCTAGCAACACATACAACAGTGCTTGAGGCATCAGATGCAGCAGCTGGCCAGTCTGAGGAGTCGGCTGCCACTTCACACACTGTTGAGAAGTTGATCAAGATGCTCAGCAACCCCATAGTCCCCCCAGTCAGAGGATATGGAGATCCAGTTAGAGGACGGAGGGTGTTGATGACCCCATGCAGTCTGAGGACCCTACTCATATTGAGGACTCGACGTAGACAGAGACCATATAGGGAGTCCTTTTTACTCTCTCCCCCTTTCTCTATTCTTATTTATTATTAGCATTAAGGTTAATGCTAGTTTTTCATTTGGGGGTTGGTCCATTTTGATTTTTGATTTGATGACATTTGGTATGTAATAACCATTATACTATTTTTCTTTATCTTTATTTTCACTTTTGGTATGGATATAGTTTTACCATTCGATGTATATATTCATTTCCATTATGTATATATTCGTTTTACTTCATTTTGTACATATTGAGTTTACTTTTCGTAGTTTACTTCATAACTTCTTTCGTTGTTTTTCCTTAGTAGCATAACTTCTTATTTTCTTTAGTAGCTTCTTTTTAAGTTTGCATCTTCTTTTTAAGTTTTGTGTGTACAATAAGCCTTTGGTTTTCTTAATGCCACAGTTGTTTCCAAAGGTGAATGTTGTGTGAACCGGGTGGCTCTTCCCAACGATGGATGGCGTGACAACCTTCTTAAGGGATTGAGTCCATTTTATTTATGTTTTTTTGCATATATAGTATTAATGAATAAAAGTGTCTCAAGAAACTTCACTTGGTACTAACACATTTACCTTCGACCTTATGGTTAGAAACAAATTGATTAGCAAAAATAACTCTAGTTGTGACTTTTAGACTCTTGTCTACAACAATCATCGAGTGGTTTATTTGAGCCATTTGTGATTTTCAATCTTAACTAGGGTTGTTGTGGACCCTCGACTTTGTTCTCTTTAACAATCCAATAGCTTGAGAGGTGAGTTATTGAATTGCAAGTCCAAGTTCTGTGCCAATAAGTCTAGAACTTGCCCTGAATATTTGTCTAGGCGAAATTTTAAGTATAACTCGACTTGAGAAATGATTGTAGGCTCTCCTTGATCCAATTGAAACTTGAAAGCTTCCATAGCCTACCAATATGATATCCATAGTCAACCCCTTTGAGCCTAAGCCTTTTTCATTCAATAGCCACATTACAAGCCTTTATCCGTTTATAACGACCCACTCTTGGCACCCGATATTTTCCTTAGCGTACGTGATAACCAAGTGGCAAAAGCATAAGTTTGGGGGAGATACAAGGAATTTGAAAGTAATAAAAGGTACAAAGAATAAAAATAAATGAAGAAAAGAAAAGGCAAAGAAAAGGAAGAAAGACCAAAAAGAAATATGTCAAAAAGAAAGTGAAAGTTGAAGGGATTCAAAGAAAGCAATGATGAAAGGCATGGAATGATTAGAAAAGGAGAAAAATGATTGTCATGAGAAAGAAAGAGTGACAGTGTGTCTGTCTACTTCCTCTAAGGAAGAAGAAAATGACTCAAAGAGTCAAGAAAGTATGAGCCGAAATGAGAAAATGGAGTGCTTAAGGAAAGATGAAACCATCATATGCCGATAAATCTTACCTTGATCCAAAAGCCTTCATTACATTCCTGCAAATGCCCTATATGATTTCAAGTTGAGTGATCTTATATTAGTGGTGATTTGCATAAGGGTCAAGCTTATGGTACTTAGAGCCAGACTTGTGGCATTCTTTTGAGAGAGATGAGCGCACTTCTTCACAATCCTTGTTTTGAGTGTTACATTCTAAAGTGAGATTTGCTCATGGAGAGTAGAGGAGGAGGAGTTTGGGTTCAACAATGACCTACGTGTTAGAGAGAGCTTCCTTGATGAATTGAGTCAACTCTCGATGCTCTAGTGTCACAATAGACCTATGGTACTCAAAATATCATAACATGGTGTTGTTGATAACTCATTTGTGTTGAGGGTAATTGTTAGTCCCAATTGATGCATGATTGATTCACCTTAAGCCAGCTGAAATATTCTTTTTTCTGGTGGAGGTGGAAATTACCTTATTTTCTTGAGGACAAGCAAAAACTTAAGTTTGGGAAGTTGATAAGTAGGTATTTTAACCTATTATTTGCTCTCTTTTAGTTGTGTTTTAGGTAAAAAATGCTTGAAGGTATTCCTGGAAACTAATGAAATATAATTGTTTGCAGGAATTGTTCAAAATGAGCCAAAGGAACCATAATCAACTCACAAAGGAGTCAAAAGTTGAACAAAAACCAAGGCTGGGAAAAGAGTTCTGAAGCGCGGACCGCACAAATATTGTGCGGCCGTGAAAGCTGTAATGCGGCTGCGGACATAATTACGCAGTCCACGAAAGGGAGATTCAGAAAGGGTGGTTTCTGGGCTAACTGATGAGAGCGGACCGCACTAGAAATGTGCGGTCGCGATTGGAATTACACGAACCGTGATGACTAAGGTTCAAAGAGCTTACAAATTGAGCAAAAGAGAAAAATGCGGTCGGCGCCAGAAATTGTGCGGCCGCGAAAGTCCCTTGTGCTGCCGCGATCCAAATTATGTGGTCCGCAAAATGAAGAATCAGAGAGTCGATTTCAAGCCAAACTCAAGCAAGTGCGGATCACATCACTTTTATGTGGCCACATAATCTGGAACGCGACCGCGATTGAAATTATGCGGTCCACCAAACTCAGCTCAACCCAGATCCAAAATTGATGAAAACGGAACGCGATTAGTATTGTGCGGCTGCGAAAGCAAGAATGCGGCTGCGCTCAGAATTATGCAGCCACACAACCTCCGCCGGGTCATTTTTTCCAGTTATTTTTAGCTTAGTATAAATAGAATTTTTTGACATTTTTAGGTTATGTTATGTATTATATGAGCACGCGAGATGGCTGGGTTTTCTGTTTTGGGAAATTTTGCACTAGATTCACTTCTTAACATTAGATTTTCATCTCTTAATCTAATATTATGAATTTTATCTTCATTTCATCTTTAATTTATGTTATTTCCATGAGTAGCTAACCCATAGCTAGGGTTGTGATCCAACCCTAGTGTGAGTATTTAATGGGTATTTGATTTTAGGGCTTGAATGTGTACGAGTTAGTGATATTTAGCCTAGTTTTTGCTAGAACTATAGAATTAATGGTAGCAAACATTGATTCATACCTTCCTGACTTAGTCTCTACTTGAGAAAGAGGGACTAAGACTAGGAAAACTAGGCTAACAAGGAATTGGGGTGAACTCAAGAAATTGATAACCCCAATTAAAGGGTTAAACCTAGAGATAGTAATACCCTACTTGATCTAATATCACTTGAATTGCATGAATACCCATTTGGACTTGAGAAAGCCAAATTGGGCAAAATCACTAAAACTACCGAGAGGTATAGAGTGAGTACCCGGGTGTGATAGCTATATTACAATCCCAACTAAGAAAGCTTGCCCTAGAACTTTGCTACCATTTAGATATCCACCTAGGTAGAAGTCACTACCCTAGTCTCTTTAAACACTTGAAAAAAAACAACAAAAATATTGTCATTAGTTTCAATTATTGCATACAATAGAGTAAAGTTAGAAGTAGAAATCAAACCCAAATGTTTGGGTTAAAACTGCATCAACCACCCTCGCTACTCAATAATAGTGTAGGATTGGACCCGATCACTTGCTCAGCCTATTAGATTGCAGATGGCTAAGGAGACTGGGAGCGAGATTTCTTTTCAGAATGCAACCAATATCTCCAAACGAGTCGAGATTGTTCTTGGACAGGGAGGCCAAGGGTCAGATAAGAGACCTCGTCATTCTGGTGGGTTCAGCGGTGCCTCATCTGTAGGCAGGGGTACTTTTTCTAGAGGCCATCCTCCCAGGCTGTTCCATTCATCGCCATCCCATAGTGCTTCAGGGAGTCGTGGTTCTTATATACCTCCTTCCGGGCAGCTAACCTATAGTGCACCTCCAGCTCCTATCAGGGCACCTCCTTTTCAGAGTTATTATCGTGGTTAGACGGCTCGTCTGGGTCAGTCTCAGTTTCTACAACCAAAGTATCAGGATGGATGTTTCAAGTGTGGTGATTATGGGCATATCCGGAGGACCTGTCTGAGATTATAGGGTGTTCAGCCATAGCATCAGGGTTCTCGCACCATGGTCCCGACACCAATTACTGAACCGCTTGCTCAGCCAGCCAGAGGTAGGGATCAGGTAGCCAGAGGTAGGGGCCAGACTATTAGAGGTGGAGGTCAGGCCGTTAGAGGTGGAGGCCGCCAGCTAGAGGTCGTCCTAGGGATATGGTTCAGAGGGGTGGGGACCAACCCCGATGTTATGCTTTTCCAGCCAGACCTGAGGCTGAGTCATCTGATGCTGTCATTACACGTACTGTTTCAGTTTGCTGTAGAGATGCTTCAGTTCTATTTGATCCAGGGTCTACTTACTCCTATATGTCATCTTATTTTACTTCATATTTGGTCGTGTCTCGTGATTCCTTGTGTTCCCCTTTATATGTGTCCACACCTGTGGGGGATGCTATTATTGTAGATCGTGTATATCGTTCATGTATGGTCACTATTGGGAGTCTTGAGAAAAGTGTAGACCTTCCTCTCTTATATATGGTGGATTTCGATGTTATATTGGGCATGATTGGTTGTCACCTTATCACGCTATTTTGGATTGTCACGCCAAGACAATGAAATTAGCCTTGTCGGGGCTGCCTCGATTAGAGTGAAGAGGGACTCCTGGCCATTATACCAGCAGGGTTATTTCTTATATAAAGACTCGGCGTATGGCCGAGAAGGGGTGTTTGGCCTATTTGGCTTATATTCATGATTCTAGTGTTGAGGTTCCTTCTATGGATTTTGTGCCTGTTGTTCGTGAGTTTCCAGAGGTATTTCCCGCAGACCTGCCGAGGATGCCAACCGACAGGGATATTAACTTTTGTACAGATTTGGCTCCAGGAACTCAGCCTATTTCTATTTCGCCATACCGTATGGCCCCACCAGAGTTGAAAGAGTTGAAGGAAAAATTGGAGGATTTGCTTGATAAGGGCTTCATTAGGCCTAGTGTCTCTCCCTAGGGTGCACCGGTTTTGTTTGTGAAGAAGAAGGATGGGTCTATGAGGATATGTATAGATTAGCGGCAGCTGAACAAAGTCACCATCAAGAACAAGTATCCGTTGCCGAGGATTGATGATTTATTTGATCAACTTCAGGGTGCCAAGGTGTTTTCAAATATTAATTTGAGATCTGCCTATCATCAGTTGAGGATTAGGGCATCCGATATCCCTAAGACAGCTTTTCGAACGCGGTATGGGCACTACGAGTTTCTGGTGATGTCCTTTGGGTTGACCAATGCTCCAGCAGCATTTATGGACTTAATGAACCGAGTGTTCAAGCCTTATTTGGATTCCTTTGTGATTGTGTTTATTGATGACATCTTGATATACTCTCGTAGTCGGGAAGAGCATGAGCAGAACCTTAGGACAGTGCTCCAAACTCTGAGGGACAGTCAGTTGTATGCTAAATTTTCAAAGTGTGAATTTTGGTTGGATTCAGTCGCTTTCTTGGGCCACGTTATTTCAGTAAAGGAAATTCAGGTAGATCCTAAGAATATTGAGGCAATCAAGAACTAGCCTAGACCCACTCCATCCATGGAGATCAGGAGTATCTTGGGTTTGGTGGGTTATTACCGTCAATTTGTGATGGGGTTTTCATCTATAGAAGCCCCGTTGACTAGGTTGACCCGGAAAGGTGCCCCATTTAGATGGTCGGATGAGTGTGAGGCGATCTTTCAGAAGCTCAAGATAGCTTTGACTACAACGGTGGTGTTGGTGTTACCATCAGGTTCAGGATCTTACACAGTATATTGTGATTCCTCCCGTGTTAGGCTCGAATCAGTATTGATGCAGGAGGGCAGGGTGATTGCATATGCGTCTCGGTAGTTGAAGGCTCATGAGATGAATTACCATGTCCATGATTTAGAGTTGGCGGCCATTGTTCATACGCTGAAGATTTGGAGGCACTATCTATATGGCATGTCGTGTGAGGTTTTCACAGATCATTGCAGCCTTCAGTATTTGTTCAAGCAAAAGGATCTCAATTTGAGGTAGAGGAGGTGGTTAGAGCTATTGAAAGACTATGATATCACCATCTTGTATCATCCCGGGAAGGCCAATGTGGTGGCCGACGCATTGAGTAGGAAGGCAACGAGTATGGGCAACCTTGCATTCATTCCAGTCGGTGAGAGACCGCTAGCTTCAAATGTTCAGACTTTGGCCAACCAATTTGTGAGGTTGGATATTTCAGAGCCCAGCCGTGTTCTAGCTTGCACAGTCACTCGGTCTTCCTTGTTTGAGTGTATCAGAGATCGGCAATATGACGACCCTCATTTTTTTATCCTTAGGGACATAGTGCGGAACGGTGGTGCCAAGAAGGTTATTGTTGGAGATGATGGAATTTTGAGGATGCAGGGTCGCGTGTGTGTGCCTAATATTGATGGGCTTCGTGAGTTGATTCTTGAGGAGGCCCATAGTTCTCGGTATTCTATTCAATCGGGCACCGCCAAGATGTACCAGGACCTGCGGCAACATTATTGGTGGAGAAGGATGAAAAATGATATAGTTGCTTATGTAGATCGGTGCCGGAATTGTCAGCATGTGAAGTACGAACATCAAAGACCCGGTGGTTTGCTTCAGCAGATAGAGATTCCTGAGTGGAAGTGGGAGCGTATCACTATGGACTTTGTTGTTGGACTCCCACGGACTCAGAGGATGTTCGATGTTGTTTGGGTCATTGTGGATAGGTTGGCTAAGTCAGCACACTTTATTCCTGTGGCATTTACCTATTCTTCGGAGTGGTTGGTGGATATTTATATTAGGGAGATTGTCTATCTTCACGTTGTGCCCGTGTCTATCATTTCTGATCGAGGTACGCAGTTTACCTCGTATTTCTGGAGGGCAGTACAACGTGATTTGGGTACGCGGGTTGAGGTGAGCACAACATTTTATCCTCATACGGACGGGCAGTCTGAACGTACTATTCAAATCTTGGAGGATATGCTTCGCGCTTGTGTTATAGACTTCAGAGGATTGTGGAATCAATTCCTGCCCCTTGCAGAGTTTGCCTACAACAACAACTACCAGTCGAGCATTCATATGGCTCCCTGTGAGGCATTATATTGTAGACGATGCATGTCGCCAGTTGGGTGGTTTGAGACGGGGGGGGGGGGGGGAGGGCTCGATTATTGTCTACAGATCTAGTACAGGAGGCCTTGGACAAGGTCAAGATTATACAGGATCTACTTCGCACAGCTCAGTCCAGGCAAAAGAGTTATGCTGATCGTAAAGTTGGAGATGTGGCATTCATGGTCAGAGAGAGTGTGTTGCTTCGGGTATCACCTATGAAGGGTGTCATTAGGTTTGGGAAGAAGGGAAAGTTGAGCCCTAGATATATCGGGACTTTTGAGATTCTCGATAGAGTGGGAGAAGTGGCTTATAAACTTGCGTTGCCTCCGGGGTTATCAGCATTTCATCCTTTGTTTCATGTGTCCATGCTCCGGAAGTATCATGGTGACCCATCCCACGTGTTAGATTTCAGCTTTGTCCAGTTGGACAAGAATTTGACTTATGAGGAGGAACTGGTGGCTATCCTAGCCCGACAGGTTCGTCAGTTGAGATCAATTAGATATCCTTCAATTCGTGTGCAGTGGAGAGGTCTTCCCGTTGAGGCAGCTACTTGGGAGTCCGAGTCAGACATGCGGAGTAGATATCCCCACCTATTCACTAGTTCAGGTACTTTTCTATGTCCGTTCGAGGACGAACGATTGTTTTAGAGGTGGAGATTGTGATGACCTAAAAGGTCATCTTATGTTTTAGAACTCAATTCTGCGTTCTTTAGCCTTAAATATCTCATTTTTACCCTCCTCGATTTACGTGCGCAGTCCGGACGTGTTTCCAAAAATCTTTTATTTTGAAAATTGATGAAATAATAATTTTTGGCCTTAAAAAGTTGATTTTAGTTGACTTTGGTCAATGTTTTGAGTAAACGAACCTGAACCCGTATTTTGACAGTCCCGGCGGGTCCGTAGTGAAATATGGGACCTAGGCGTATGCCCGGAATCGAATTCCGAGATTCCTAGCTCGGAATATGAATTTTAAGACTAAAAAATTTAATAATTTTAAGAAATTGGTTGATGTTTGATCTTGATGGTATCGGGTCCGTATTTTGGTTCGGGAGCCCGGTACAGGTCTGTTATGATATTTATACTGTATCTGTGAAATTTGGTGAGAAATGGAATTAATTTGACGTGATTCGGACGCCCGGTTGTGAAAATAGAAATTTCAAAGTGTTCTTGGGAATTTCATGTGATTAGGTGCTAAATTCGTAGTTATATGTGTTATTTTGGCAATTTGATCGCACGAGCAAGTTCGTATGATGTTTTTAGACTTGTGTGCATGTTTGGTTTGGAGCCCCGAGGGCTCCGATGAGTTCGAATAGGCTATGGAGTGAAATGAACTTAGGAAAAATATCAGGTGTGCTTCAGGTCTGCAGATTTCGCATTTGTGAGGTCTGGCTTGCAAATGCGAGCCTCGTATTTGCGAAGAATCATCACATTTTCGAGCATGGGTTGGGACTGGGGATTCTTGCATTTGCGAGGTTTATGCCGCATTTTCGGAAGTCCAATGTTCGCAATTGCAAGCAAATGGTTCGCATTTGCGTAGGCTGCAGAAATGCGAGGCGTTCGCATTTGCGATACTTTTCTCGCATTTGCGATTGCGAAGCTCAGGTCGCAAATGCGACATCTGCAGTGGGTAAATCTTGATTTAGACGAGATTTTGTTTTTTTTTTTCAAAACCTTCGAACACAAGAAACCCTCTAGGCGATTTTCCAAAGATCACTTCTTCCCCAAATCATAGGTAAGTGATTCTTAACTCTTTTATTCAATCTTTCACTTCACTTTACAAGATTTCAACCTAAATCTAGGAATTTCATGGTAGAAATTGGGGGTTTGGGTAGAATTAGGGATTTTTGAGAAATTGGAAATTAGACCTCAATTTGGGGTCGAATTTCGAAACTAGTACATATTCGGGCTCGGGGTGAATGGGTTTTGGTCCGAACCTCGAGTTTTGACCAAGTGAGCCCGGTGTCATTTTTTGACTTTTGGGGGGAAATGTTGTGAAACCTAAATTTATGTATTGAAATTGATTTCTTTAGCAATAATTGATGTTATTCAGTTAATTATGGCTAGATACGAGTGGTTCGAAGGTGGAAACTAGAGGAAAAGCGGTAATTGAGCAGTGAGTGTCCTGTGGATCGAGGTAAGTATTGTGTCTAACCTTGACTGAAACCCTCGGACTATGTGATTATGTGAAATCCATGTGAGCGGCGTATATGCGAGGTGACGAGTGCTTATACGTCGTCAAGTTATCTGTTTTCCTTGATAAACTGCTTTCCTTTAATTGTTTTATTCCCAGTCTTAATTGTTATATGCTCTAAATGCTTCCATGCTTAACTACTACGTGTTAATCAATATCTTCTCATGTTAGCTATGCTAGTTCTTACCGTAGGTCCCCTAATCCCTGCTATTTGCTTAATTTGACTTGTTTGCACCTTTTAAATTATAAAATGTTGGATTGGTATCATTGTGTAGTATTATTTGAGTAGATTTTGTATTGATTAAGGTTTCCTTTTCTCGGTTCAGTTTGGTATTTATTTATCGTAAAGGCCTCTTGATTTAGAGTGTAATTTGACTGTGTACATTGAGTGTTTGGTACTGATATCGTGGGATCGGGCTGCACGCCGCAACATGAGGAATAAGGGAGGATTGATAAGGAGTAATATGGGTGAATATGTTTATACGGTGGGAATCAGGTTGCACGCCGCAAAGGAGGAATAAGGGTGGATTGATACGGAGAAATAAGGGTGAATTATCCTATTTATATTGATTTCTGGTGGGATCGGGTTGCGCGCCGCAACACTCTCTCTCTCTCTCTCTCTTTCTCTCTCTCTCTCTCTCTGTTTCTCTCTCTCTCTCTTTCTCTCTCACACACACACATATACATATATATATATATATATTATTTACTGTTATTGTTATTGTTACAGAGGAATAAGGGAGAGTTTTGTGATGTCTGGTGGGATCGGGTTGCGTGGCGCAACAAAATTATATGTTTCTATTTCCTGAACTGCATTTCTTTCTGGTATTTCTTTCATTATCAGATATAGTAAGGATTGGTAATTTTGGACGACATTGGTTCACTCTAGAGGCTGTGGTTATCGATTGCAGTTGCCTGTTTGGTTCTATCCTGTATTTCTATTATTCTGTTATCTATATACTGCGTACAAGTTTTGTATAGATGCCTCACCTTAGCCGCGTCACTACCTCGTCGAAGTTAGGCTCGGCGCTTACCAGTACATGGGGTCGATTGTACTGATACTACACTCTACACAATGTGCAGATTTTGGAGACGGTTCCAGCAGAGGTTATTAGTGAGCTCGGATCAGATACCTGCGGAGACTTGAGGTACGACTGTTCAGCGTCCGCAGCACCTGGAGTCCTCATCCTCTTTTCTTTTAGCAGTATAACTTCATTCAGACAGCTTTATACTTATTTCAGACCTTTATGTGTATTACTTTAGAAGCTCGTGAACTCGTGACACCAGATTCTGGAATTGTAATAGACGATTGGCTGTTTAATTTTTGCATTTGTACTCAGAACATATCTGTTATTTCAATTCGTTATCAATGTTACTGTTTAAACTGCTAAAAGAAGTAAAAACATTCTAACGTTGGCTTGCCTAACAAGTGAACTGTTAGGCGCCATCACGATCCTAACGGTGGGGATTTCGGGTCGTAAAAGTTTAAAATGACGGTGATTTGCACTTATTACATGTTTTATGCCTTATATGAGATGATTCGAAGTTAAAAAGATAATTTGGAGCTAAATTGAATAAGTTGAAGCTTCGAAGTCGGAGTTAAAGCCCAAGGAATTAAATTATGGTCGCATGGGGGGGGGGGGGCCGGGGCCCGAGTCT